>CABEEJ010000984.1:17899-124661 GCA_901482245.1 Timema douglasi | reverse complement strand
AAAGCCAGTCTTGATCGCTACTGCACGGTCTCGTTGCACCAACATTGTCTACTCCGCATGAGCCTCAGAGTAACCCACAACTCTCTGATCAGTGGCGGCTTTCCATCGGTGAGGAAAGGTGGGTCTGCCACTTCACACGCGGTTGGAGATAGTCCATTGTTGGAGGGGTGAACGTTCTGCACAGTATCCTTTGGACGGGGCACACGCTTCATATCCAAAAGTCAAACACAAGTCTCTGGCCGGAATTACATAGAGACCCTACCTTAAGACTATGTAAAGCAAAAACATGGGGGGGAGGAGGGGGCGGTAGACCCCTTCCCTTATTTCAATAAACTATACAAAAACTCGTAATTATGTACCTATAAAAAACTAACGTAAATTGAATTATAAAGATAGACCTAAATAAAAGAGACAACACAAATGAAGGTCAATTGACACATTACTCCACAGCCTTTAGATGGCTGACATGCGCTCTACGCGTCAAAGACGGGTCGGTCACTCCTATTAACATAACAGAGACAGGCGTGAGGAATCTTTCTATTGACCAGGGACCACTCCACTTGTACGCCATCTTCGCCGAAGACCTGTCAGCAGCCAAACTTAGAGGGAAACACTTACAGACAACTTTGTCCCCTTGCAAGAATGGAACAGGGATACGACCCCGGTTATAGGTGGCGGCAACCTTCCTTTGGGACTTCTGCAGGTTCTGAAAAGCTACCTCACATTTTTCCTTGTAAGAGCATTAGCCCGAGTCATTGAGAAGTGGGTCAATATCCCAGTTGGACAATAAGGGGTGATTCAGGTCCCTGTTAAGGAGGATTGAGGAAGGGGTGGCCTTGACTGACTCGTGGAATGCTGCATTGAAAGCTACGTTTAATACATCAATGTCTTGGTCCCAGCGAGTGTGGTCTTGGTGATGGAAGATCGTTAGGGCAATGTTCAGGTTGCGATTAAACCTTTCAACGTGATTCGGCGAGGGGTTGCAGGGGCTAGTGGTGACGTGTTTGATCCCCCACGAGAAGCACATATCCCCAAAGGTTCTCGACCTGAAACACGGCCCATTGTCACTCACGATAATCCTCGGAGTCCCTAAAATTGCCCACACACGTCTGCACAAAGCGTTAACCGTCGTCCTCGCTTTCATGTTCCTAAGGGGAATGAGGATGACAAATTTCGAGAATGCGTCCATAGCAACGAGTACGGAGGTGTTACCCTGGGAAGAGCGAGTCAAAGGGCCAACAAAATCAACAAAAACCTTCTCCCACGGCCGCCTAGCGACATCCGCGGAGTGAAACCTTATCTTGGAATTGCGAGTAGGTTTGGCCAATTGACACGGTTCACATTTACGTATCCACTCTCTAATATCCCTAGACATTAAGGGCCAAAAAAATTCCTTGGAGAACTTACGTTCTGTCTTAAGCATGCCGCAATGGCCACCGAGGAGGGAGTCATGGACGTACTTAAGCAACATGGGCCTAAGTTTCTCCGGCACAAAATATCTAAGCTTCCCATTAATACGAACTACGAGGAGGTCCTTAAGGATCTCGTAGCTGCCTACCCGCTCCCCACGCTTGATCCTGTCCACAATCTGGGTACAGTACGGATCCAACAGCTGATGATCTTTAATGGAAATAAAAGATTCAGGGATAGTATGGATGACGCACAACGAGCCTTCCTCTTTACTGTCTCCTACGGGGTCCTTATCCTCAGACATCATTGACAAAGCGTCAGCAACAACATTAAGTTTCCCGGCAACATGATGCATTGTGAAATTAAACCTATATAGCATCCAGACCCACCGGCTTATCTTTCCCAACTGTTTCGGGTGATTCCACATCCAGCTGAGGGCCATGTTGTCGGTGTATAAATCGAACTGGCGAAGTTCCAGGCAGTCAGAAAATTTCTCAATGCCAAATATACATCTCAAACATTCCTTTTCGTAAATGCTATACTTTCTTTCGGCCAGGCTCAGAGTCCTACTGGCGAAAGCTACTGGTCTACACCCCTCGGAAGTCATTTGTGAGAGGACCGCACCTAGCGCTACTGAGGAAGCATCGACATGCAATTGGAAGGGTAGGGTGAAGTCAGGCATTCGCGGGACGGCGGGTGAGACAAGGTGGCGCTTGAGCGCAACAAAGGCATCCCTTAGAGCGGGTCCCCAGGTAAAGGTAGCCCCCTTTTTTTTCAAAGAGTTTAGTTGATTAGCTATGCCAGAGAAGTTAGGGATGAGCCTAGCGTAGTAAGCGCACATGCCTAAAAACCGTAACACACCTTTGATGTTTTTGGAGGCAGGAAAATCTAAGATGGGCTTGACCCGTTCCGGGTCAACAAGCAGATTTCCCTCTGAAATAATATAGCCGAGATACGGTATAGAACTCTTCGCCCACGTAACCTTCTCCGGGTTGACAGTCAACCCAGCCCCACGCAGGTGCCTTAACACTATCTCTACATGACGTAAGTGGTCGTCAAATGACTTGCTGTATATACAGATATCAAGATAATTGAACACAAAGTCATACTTCAGGTCCGCTAAGATATGGTCAAGGACCCTACTCAGAGCTTGCCCCCCGCAGGATATCCCTAAAGGCACACGGTTGAACTCATATACTTCCCAGGGGGTGATGAACGCAGTGTATTTCTTAGAAGATTCTGAGAGTGCGCTTTGAGAAAGCTGGCATTGAGGTCAATTAGGCTATAATATTTATCCCCGCCAAGATGTTGGAAGGCGGACTCGATGCTGGGCATGGGGTAAGGGTCGAACACAATCTTTTTGTTTAGTTTCCTATAGTCCACAATTAAGCGATGCCCCTGACCTTTCCTGGGGATAATAAAAGCAGGGCTGCGTACGGCGATTTGGAGGGACGAATAACCTCTTTCTGTTCTGAGTCCCGGATAAGATTCCTGAATATCTCTAATTTGGGAGGAGCACAGGAGTAAGGACCGTATCTGACAGGTATGTGTTCCTGCGCCACAATGTCGCACTTGCCCCATCTGTCAGTGATGACGTCAGGAAATCGACCAACCAAACGATCGATTGCCTCACGTTCCTCGACAATCGAGAACAAATCTCGAGGACTATGCCCGAATCAAAATGGAATAAACAAACTTGGCTCAAAGCTAAACGATATTCCCAAGCGTCTTAAATCAAGCTTGACTCCAGTGTGAAACATAAAGTCAGTTCCCAGAATGACATCAAAAGGGAGGTTAGGGACAACCAAAAATGGACGCTTCCAAGAAAATCGATCTATCTTGATAGGAAACTCTACCTTACTGTCAACCAAAATAGTCTGTCCATTAGCCACTGCGTACGTCTTAGGAGGGATAGGATAATAATTGACTTTAGTTTTACCTTGTAACTTGCTCACGAACTTCTGGCAAACAAAGGAATGACTGGCCCCAGTATCTAATAGAGCAAAACAATTTTCCTTAACTACCTGTATCTCAATCACAGTGGAGGGGACGCGTGGTTTAAGACAAGCGGGCGCGACTGAACCACGACTACGAGCGCGCCCTACACGTTTACCGCCCTACACTGGCTCTGTAAGTGACCTAGCCTCCTGCAACGGAAACATCTTACACGCGAAATGTCCCGGGGGGCACGGTTGCTTGGACCAGAAGGCCTGAAGTTATTCCTTGGAACATAAGTGCCGTGGTCACTTGGTGGTGCAGCCGCTAAGGACAAGGCCGTATTCATGGGCACGTGAGTCGAACCCGTGCGTCCGCAGGCTACAGGCGCATGCGCAACAAAGAATTCCTGTTCAGAGAGCAAGGTGTTTTCTATCGAAGACGCCAGAGAGAAGAGTTCTTGTACAGTACAGGGCTTACACGTGAACACAAAATATCGCCGGGTAAGGGGGGATACATTCTCGAGTATAATACCCACAATCTGACGCTCCCCCAAGCCACTATTGAGAACTTGAGCTGCCTCAGTAATAGATGAAATGAAGTCTCTCATAGATTCATGGGGATACTGGAATCTGTGTATAAATTCCTTACATAATCTTTCTCTCGCCCTACTAGGTAACAATGCTTCCAAAACGAGGTCGGTAAGCGATCTCCAAGATAGACGGTTCTGAATCCCCTGCGAGAACAACTGGGTCAAAAACCCCTGAAGTTTTAGACAAACAGAGAATTAAAAACTCAGTATCACTAGCTAATTTCAGACAATACGCTATGTAGACCTCGATCATGAATTTAAATAGAGCGACGTGATCCTGACCGCCACAAACAGGGATGCGACTTAGTATCTCCAGAAGTACCTTATTCTGACATTTTGCTAATGCAGGGGAAAGGGGGGGGAACGGTCGATGCAAAGGGGGGTGGATTCTCGCTCTCATTTCTATCCATACCTAAGTCATTCTCAGCCTCCCCAGTCCCGCTAATCTCCCCACACAGTTTAGATCTGAGCTCACCCACAGTAGCATTGGGAGGAAGGCAGACGCCCCTTGACGTCAGCTCGGCCACCAGCTGGTCCCGGCTCAGAAGATAGACACCAGTCTTAGTCAAGGTAAAGGCTGACTTAGCAGCTTCAGGAATGGTCGCCATGGTCACAGACGTCATGAAAAATAAACAAACACAAATCAGTACAAAGATCAATAATATCAAAAACTCCAGATGAGAGGGTCCTACTTTCATCCCTAACATCCTATAGCATGCCCCACTCCCCTCAAAGAGAGCAGAGTGGCGCAGCTTCTCTTTTGTAACCCCACCTTTATTTATATCTCAAATAAAAGTCAGGTTGGTCACAAGAGAGTTTATTTATTTCCAATAATAACAATAACAATACTCGATGAGAAAAGAGTGGGACAAGCCCAGTGTTAGGCGCAGGCAAAATAAGGCCATTAAAAATAATATACAAAGATTTGGGGCACGACCCCGAGTAATAAGATGGCCGCCGAAGGGACCCACAGTATTAACAAACATTCGAATTGACCTTCATACAACTCCGTAATGTATAATGATACTAATTTAATATAGGAACAATAACCCGCATACTAACAATAAACGCTAGACATAGACTCTTCGCCATCGGCGACTCCCCAATAACTTATGAAAAAGAAAGAGTTCCCAAAAAAGGTTACCATCACATCCATTCTAAGGCCCAAAAAATGGAACCAAGAGCCATTATACAGATGCATCATTTAAATTGAATAACCTAGCTATTAACAATACTAATACACTAAGAGCGTGGGCTCGCGGCCCCAGGTTTGACCAACCAAGTTCAGATCAATGGAAATTCAATCCACCAATAATGACGGTAACATGGCCTTTCCACATGATTTTACCCAAGTACTCAAAAGGTACAATATAACTAAACATCCCGCACATCAAACATGGCGGTACTAATGGTTCCAAAACAATCCGTGAAGCGGACGAGATACGTTAGCCTGAATAGTAATATCTCTAAGTCCAAACTGCGCTGCCATGGCTTCTACAAAAATCGCAGTTACAATATATAATAAATAAAGTTAAATCATAAATAAATATCGTCCAAAACGTAATTTAGAATTCATCGGTACCCAAACAGAATGTTGATACAAGTAAACTAAACCTAAATTGACACTAAGTGTCTCACCTAGAGAATGCGGAGAAATGTGTGTCATGGCTTTAGAGTCCTGCCATTATATACACCAAGGTAGAGTCACGTGATCTCACAGCGCGGGAAGCAAGGCAGGAGAAGGGGAGTGCACTGTTCTGGAATGCCTTCGCATATTCTGGGCGAGATTTGAAATCTCGCGCCACCCAACTGACCGTTGATTTCACTGCACTGTCACTGGCGCGCACGGATCTGCGCATGTCGATCGTCTCTTATTTTATTTTCTGGGGTGGGGCAGCTTAGATGCGTAACTTCGGTGAAGGTTCCTCGTCTCAGTTGAAAACAGCCTGGGTGGTGAGGTGATGTGTTTGTGAGGAGCCTCGCAGAACAGCCAAATGGAGGCAGAGATGGTGAGTCAATGCAATCATTTTCCTTCCATGTTGCGACTCGGTCACAATCTCGTTTTTTATAAAGCTATTTCCGGTTAGTTTTTCGGGCTGGTCGGTGGAATTCAATATCACCAATGTTGTCAATGATTATCTGCTTTATTTGTTTCCGAGATATCATAGGATAAACCATGTTGTTCATTGCCCATATGCTTTCATAAGTGGTTTGGATGACAGCCATATTTATAGCCCACTTTTGTAGACATTCAAGAATGAGACTGATAAATTCAATTTCTTCTGCAGCTTCTGTTGTAGAGTCTTTACATATAGTGTCGTACGACCCTTTCGTATGCATTCAACTAGAACGTAAGAAGGTAGCGTGGTTCAGGCCTAGAGGCATATCATGGGTTCAACCCTAGTTGAATTAAGTCATATTGGGAGTTGAACTAGGTGGCGTCACAAGAAATCAGTGGTAACAATGTGCATTCCAGTATATTCTAAACAACAATTACATAGTGACATTAACAAATATTAATAAAGTTAAATGGTGTAGTACTTACATATTGTACCCTTGGTGAAGTTGCAATGTGACAGGACTTCGAGGGAGGGATATCCACTATCAGAGCTCTCGAACAATTGCTATCCCTCTAAAAGATCACGACCACGACCACCGACCACCCAAGTTTCCCAGATCGGGTCTTATATATATCTACCCCCAAACGAACTTTTGATACTCCACGCCCCAAAGAAACATAGAGACAACGAACTCGGTTAGGGCGGAACCAACAACAGAGGCCTTAAAAAAAATGAAAATGGTCTGAATAAATATCAAATGTTTTACTTTCTCAAGACCACATAATCCTGTGCAAACCGCGTGATGTCGAGGAGTCATAGTCCAGCCAAGGAAATGATAATAATGAAACAGGCGACGGTTTTCTAAGGAGGTCCTCGGGTTCGTGCCACAATAGTATTCATAGACTACCTTAGCATATTACTTACATTTTTGGTTAAGCATGGAAAATTGTATTTAACATGAATGGCATGCCATCCTCCACATTGATAGCTGTGTTAAGTTTAATGCTTAAAGCTTAATTCCCATTTTTATAGATAGCATCACACAGATTTTTTTGGGCTCAACCAACTGACAGTCTTCTAAGAGGATTCACTCTTGAGTGAACACAATTATAAAAGAAACATTCTTCTTTACCGAAAGGCACACACTTAAAACGAGTAAATAGTGTTTTGCTCCCTGTATCACTTTCAGTTGATCACATTTGAATGCCATCTTTTTGTTTCTCATATATTTTTTTCAAACGGTAAAGTTTTCCTTTGTGAGTGACAGTTTGGAACCAACTCCTATGCCAAGATACTCTTCCCTCAATAAGTTTCTGGGCAGTTACTCCACGTAGCCGATGGTTTGCTATCACGCATAGATCTTCCAGATATTGGGTCCGCTCTTTGAATTATTGTAGTACACGTCCTTGAGTACTTTTTTTTTTCTTTTTTTCTTTTTTTTTACAATACCATCTTTTGAGGCAATATTACAAATCGTACATACATTGATTTCAATGTCCATTTTGGGAATCTTTGGAGGCAGAATTTTTTCTTTATTGTACATAATTAAAATGAGTTATATTTTTGGGACTACCATTTTAAATCTAATCATTCAATGACCTGGGGAAAAAAACAGTTGGTGTCACGTGAATGATTAGAAATATTTTTAAAATCACAGCTGCAACATATCCATTTTTTGCAACATGATCCTCAATTTTTATTTAAAAAAAGTCCTATTATATTTTAAAAAAAGGAAGGAAAATTAATACTTTATAACCCTTGTTACTAATAAGATATATTATATTTTAAATTAATTTACAATCATAAATAAAAAAATAAATAATATTTAGATATTTCTGGATATTTTAGGTCAATTTCATGTTTATGGCCATTTTATTTTATACAACTATTGTAGATAATTTAACTTCCCTTAATTTGATACATTGTAGCCCTTTATATCATAAATATTATGGAGTTAGAACAAAAAATGTTGAAACAAGCAGTCACATCCCCCCACCCACCCCCCTCGCTTCACCACATGACCCTCACCCCCTGCATGAGTTCCGGAAGTGGCAACAAGTATTTTTTTTTTAATCTTTGAGGCAAAAGTTAATAAATAAAAAAAACACAATATTGTATCACAAATTTCTCACCGATTCTAATATTCGACCAATTCGTTTATCCCTCCATCCTTCACACCCTCAAATTAAGAATTTAAATATGCCACCGTTTTCCAGCTATTTAGCACCATTTTGCACTGAAGTACTAGGTTTTACAAACCATCCCCAGAGACTGTATGCACGATTAATTTGTGTATGGGGGTGTGGGGCAAGTTAAGAGCAGCCCCCTAATATATATTTTTTTAAATGCCAATTTAAAAGTTTTGATTTGCACCACTTTGCACCCAAGTATGGCGTTTTGCACTTCAGTAGTTTTGCAAGAAAAATCATCAATACAAAATAAGATCAGATTTAATTATTGGGCCAAGTTCATCGCATGCCTTGTTTCCCCGAAAAATTTGTGATTTTTCCTATGATAATATTAATTTATTGTGTGCACTCAAACATGAATTTTCGAACATTAATAGTTTAGCCAGAAAATTATTAACTAAAACACAAAGTTATAGATAGTATCATTATATTCACGGATTTACATAGTTTTTAAATGTTTTTAGTTTCAAACTGTGTTTTGTGCAATGTTTTAGACCATCGTAATTAATTTACTTTAAAGTAGAAATAAATATATTGTTTTAAAGTCTTGTTTGGAAACCATTTTTAACACTAGCTTCTTTTTTTTAACTTTTGATACCTTTTTACTATACTTTCGGAATTTGTATTGATTTTGACACTAATCTTTATACTAACTGTAGTTTTTATTTAAGAGTGACTTTGGAAAACTACAATTAATATTTCAAGAAGGCTCAACCAATTTTGTTTTAATTGTGTATTTGGATAGTGTTTGATCTGAAATCTAACACTATACACTAGTTTTTTGAGTAAAAATTCGTTTTAGTGCAGTTTAATGAAGAATCATTTCTGGAAGGGCAAAAGATTTTCGAAAATGGCTCTAGCGGGTGGGTTAAATATGTATATCTGGGGAGTTTTTAACATGACAAATAAAAATGTACACTTGTTTTTATAATAAAAAATACACTAAAGGGTAGTTTACCTAAGACTGATTTTTTATAAAATTTGAAATGTTTTGAAAATAACTTTAACAATTTGGCTCAAAATGGGTATCTGGCAAGTTATTTACAATAAAAATAATTTCATAATTATTCGTTGTTTTTCTAAACAATTCATTTAATAGTAGTGCTGACTACTGATATTTTAAAAATTATAATTTAAAAACGAAAAAAAAATTAATCACCGTGTTTTACTGCCTGTTTAGCTTATACGCATCTATAATAATTACTCTAATGGTGGAGAAAGAAAGCATTTTAGAGGTAATTTACCTGCATTTGCGTGGAAGGACAGTGGAAAACCATTGAGGGAAAAATACCCTCAGTAGACACGACAGGTATTCGAACACAATCTTCCCATCTCCAGCAGGCCAGTCTAACATGAAATTGACGTCTTGGACGATTCTGCCGCTGAAGTGGGTTTAAAAATATATTTAACAATTTTGTCAATTGAGGACTATGTTACACGATTTAATAATAACGTATGTTGATTTTTATATAATATTAATTTAAGGGGTAGCTTAAATATGATAAATTTTAGAAAATTCAAAAGCTTTCAAAAAGTATTTTAATATGTTATTTAAATTAGTGTTTTGATTGTTTATCATGATAAATAAGAAGAGATATCTATTTTTAACAAATATAAATAATTTGAGAGTAGCTTACAAAAACATTTTTTTTTTAAATTTGAAATATTAAAAAAATTGTTTGGTCTGTTTGATTTTTTTTCTGAAAACTATTTTTATTGTACTTAGAAAATTATTGTTTTCCAAGTTTACAAAAAACTTTTTTTTTCTAAATTGGGGGGTTCACACTTAATCTGGCCACCTAACACTTTTAACTTTAAATTCATTTATTTTTCTTGCAAAATTATTAAGATGCAAACAGTATGTATGTAGAAAACCATGACATATTTATATTCTTAATTTGAGGGTGTGGGGGCTGGAGGTAGGGTCCAACGATTTTTTTGTATGTTAAAAAATTTTCCCTCGCTAATCTATTAGGGTGTAAAACACCATACTTGGGTGTAAAACGGTGCAAAACGGGACTTTTATCTTGGCATTTAAAAAACCCAATTAATGAGTGGGGGGGGGCTTTGTTTAATTCCCCCACCCCCTCACACATTTTTTCCTTGCAAATCTATTTTGGTGCAAAACGCCATACTTATGTGCAAAATGGCGCAAAACAGTATTTTTAAGATGGCATAAAAAATCCAACATTTTGATAGGGGGGTGGGGCTACTCTTAACTTGGCCCCCCCTAAACATAAACAGTCGTACCGTATCTGGGGTTAGAGTGCAAAATGTAATACTTGGGTGCAAAAAGGTGGTGTGTATAAATTTTAATTCTGTGGGGGTGGTGGGAAGGGGGGGGGGAGTGGGCAACTTAAGTGATCTGTGTTGGCCACTAGTCAGAGTAATTGCTAGTCAGACATAACATAGAACGCTACATGTGGGCCGAAAAGTGGACATGGTTCTTGCTTACAGTAGAGCCAGTGGATGTGGGAGATAAGTGCAGCGTCTGTATAGTGAACGGTTTCCCAACCGCCGGTGTCCAGATAATCGGACATTTATGTGGATCGCCTGGCAGCTGAGGGAAATGGGTAATTTCATGGTGAGTGTTAGAAACAAGGTGAGTGTGCTGTATAAAGGCTGTAATTCCCACAGCGGACTAGATGACGGATGTTTGTCCCGTTTTACAGACAAACATGCACTATTCTGGACATCCCTAGGATGTGTGTACAGTTCTCTTTGAGGGAGGAGCTGTACTTCAGCACGTTGATGAAAGCCCCCTCCCAAGTATGCCAGTTGTTGCAAGGCAACTTGTTGCATCTAATTCGACTGTGTGGGAAGTACTGTTGGAGAATCTTTACCATCCCTACTGCAACCAGAATGGACAGGCTCTTCGATGTGGTGATTACCTGGCTTGACAGGCATTTGCACAGTGGCTTATTTATTACAAAGATGAGTTACCTGGTTTTGCATCATTTGTGTTGTTTACTGAAGAAGCAACATTCTCACATGAGGGATATTTCGACTCGCATAACAACCATACATGGGCTTAAGAGAATCCACATTCGACACAGATTTTAAGACAGATTTTCTGTAAATGTGTGGGCGGGTATTGTTGCGGATGAATTAATTGGACGCTACATCATCCCACCTCGCATTAATGGTGCAATTTACCGGATATTTCTCGAGGGCACACTACCTGAATTGCTAGAAGATGTACCACTAATAGTCAGAGAGAATATGTTGTTCCATGTGGATGGTTCACCGGCTCACTTTTCCTGCATGTCAGCGGATACTTAAATGCGGTGTTTGGGAACAGAAGGATCGGCCGAGGTCCCATTGCGTGACCCACCCACCTCTTCCCTGATACCCCTTTTTAAATCCTCTAGACTTCTTGAGGATTACGTGAAGAGCGAAGAACAGAACAGGTGTGCATAGAATGAGGTTCTGGAGTGAAGTCGGGGGTGGTCATTTCGGGCACTTGCTATTATATAGGGCCGTTAATAATGGCCCTAAGAACGTATTCCCATTTCTATATAGACTGGTGTTTTGTTTACTATTAATTCTGGTGTTTTAAGATGTCATTGTGTGCATTGCCGCACACCTTGTTGTACATGCATGCTTATGTAGCTTTGCTCTCCCGGCGCTGTACGCAGAAACTTTGAAAACAATTTAATGGTATTAGCATAGTTTGCCGGATGTAAGGTATATAGATTTTGTATTACTTTTGGTTCAAACAAACTATATATGCAGTTTGGGCGTTGAGTTTCTGAACATTCTGGATATCTTCTCTATTTTTTAAAATAAAATAAACAGGCCTATTGAAAATATACTTTAATTTTAAAACTCTAGTCCAGTAGACACCATTAACTGTGAACATTAATTATTCTTATTATTAATATTTGTATTATTACGGAGTAATTTCAGATATCAAAAACAAAGATTTTTTTTTTTTTTTAATTTCATTTTTCTCATCAAGGTTAGCTAACTATTAAATTATAATCAGTTTTGTCAATTTAGTATTACTTAAATTTAAGCTGTCATTTATATTAAAGTAGTTGTATTAACCTAAATTATTTGATTAAATATCGTTGCACTATTGTCAAAGACTGTTGCTATGATCTTAGGTCTATTAGAAATTTTCTTGGCAAGCTGAGTAGTTATACAGGATAACCACCGATTGAGAAAACCAGTAATTATGCTTGAATTTTTCTGTCTTTTGAGACATTAATTTACTTGCAACACAGCAGGAGATTATATTTTCTGGAACCTTCCCATTTAATCACTTGTTTATTGTTTGTTTAATTCATCAGATTAATTAATTTTATTTACTTTAGATATGGCCATTAAATTTTGTGTTCCTTTTATACCTGGAATAATCAGGGAATTTGGTATGGACTTAAAGTAGCCATCCTGTCTTAGTTCAAGAAGTTTGAGAGCTTCTCATCTAATGCAGCATTCCTTAAATAGAATGGATAGCTGATAATAGGGAGAACAGAGATTGTATCCCGGTCGGTTGTATTTAGGATAGTTTTCCCTAATTAAGTTCACCCTAACCCACACGAATATGGGTTCATTTCCTCTAATTATTCTCTCTTCTTTATTACCCCACCAGTTAGAATATGTGGATAGCCTGATGTGGATGTAAGATACAATGCAGTCCACATAAATAAGAATAATATAAATAAAAAAATCCGCAATTGTATACAGTAGACTCACAATTATCCCAGGCTCCGTGTTGACCGAGGCACTCATTCTGTCAAATTGTCCAATTTTAACACGATATTTATACAATAGTTTAAAATTTAGCTTTATTCTATAATACAATAAATGCAATAGTTTTTAATGTAATGTGTTTTAATAAATTAATAATTTGAAACTTAGCAATAATGTACATAAATACACTACGTTCTAGTGATTTATAACCTATAAATCCTACATGCTCTGTATCATCTTAGTTTTTTCATATTCGAGGTAGGCTTGGTCCCAATTATCTCGATCAATCGCGATTATACTGTAATACCAAACTAATACAATCACTTACCTGCTTCAGTGGTCGAGAAGATCGGGGTTTGAATCTTCCGGGTCTAATGAGGGTGGTTTTTCCTAAATGGTTTTTCACTCACCTTTACTGCTAAGGCAGGTAAATAGCTTCTTAAATGCTTCCTTCCTCATCCTTACCCTATTAGAGTAACTACAATATATGCCACCCCTTGGTCTAAGGCGTCACTTTCACAATAAACTAGACTGCCGACTATGGGGATATAAGGGTTTGATCCCAGCCAGGTATACTAAGAGTAGGTTTTTAAATATGCTTTTCCACTGTCTCTCCATGCAAATGCGGATACATGCCCTCTAAATTCAACCTTACTAATCCCTAACACTTATGAGTAATAAGTACATTTGTGTATAACCCAAACGTTTAGCGAAATGTGGCTATAATAAAAATCATACATGCATATAATCTGAACAGGTAGTAAGTGGGATGCGGAACAGAAAAAATCCATTTGGCCTTGGGCCTTTATTAAATTTACTTAATAGTGAATGAATACAGCGAGTGGAGAAGAGGAAATTATCTTTTAAAATTATGAAATTAAATAAAAAATGTAATGTTATCAATATAATCTTTTTAGCCTAGGAAAAAATCTACTAGATCCTAAAACTAACCTTGGTTAATTTTGAAAATTGTGGTTTAGTGAAATAAAATAAGATAATGGGACATCAAAATTAATATTAGGTTAAACTTTTCAGAAAATTACACAGGATTTATTTGTTATTCAATCAGCTTAGCATTACACTTAAGTTTTTTTTAAAAAAAGCATAGATTTAATTGAAGGGAATGAATATTATTTAATGATGGTGAAATATTTGTACAAGAATTTCAGTTTTTATTCTTGAAACTGACATCATTTGACATTATTTTAAGGAAACAAAAAGTTAACGAACTACCTTTAAATACCTGATAAGACTTCAATTATTAATTAAACACTCATTCACAAACACATATTAAAGTCCCTACACTTAGTAACTAAAACAAATTTGTGTTATTTGCTCTTTACTAGTGACAAAGCTAACTTTAATATGGCCACTATTTTGTTAACATTCTTTTCTTCATTTTAGGGGGTGGTGAAGGTTTCCACTCACCACAATGGAAGTTTTCAGCATTTTAATACTATGCTGCGGCTTCATTGTAATGGAAGTGCTCAACTTCAGCTCAACACTAGCCAGGAGTTTGGGTAAGCATTTCTAACATTTCTATTTAGAGAAATATTTATTTAAACATAAAACACCCAATACTTTGTTTTTTCTTCAACAGCTGTTCACTCAAATTGTTTTTAAATTTCAAAATGGTCTGAATCTATCATTAGTAATTTCACTACCCGCCATTGACAGGTTCTTCTACACTTAACAGGAGCGGAGCTCATTTTTATACCTTCTATCTCATTAATTGCTGGTAATGCAATGAAATGAGAATTTTCTTTGTTGGCACCAATTTTGAGTTTTCCCATTGCTTCAGTAAATTTTCTCTTTTAATTGATGTTTTCATTTATTCGAATAGCCTCATCCCAAATCTACAGTGAAAAGCAACACATCTATTCAAAGTTTATGACAAATAAGCACTTCTAACAAAATAAAATATCTTTTGTCCCATAGTTTGACACAATGAAATTGTGATTTGTTTCCTTGAATTTAAATTTTCCTTATACAATCAGAAATTAAAAGGGATTCAATTATTCTTATTGTTGCTAGGGCTCTTATCCCCTTAAGTTAACAATGCTTTCACTTGAAGAATGAAAACTATTGGGGATAAAGCAGGTGGGGATGTATTCAAAATTCCTATTGACATAATTGCATCAAGTCTTAAATTTTACTTGGAACTCACGAAGCCTCACTGACTGATTTATGCTTGGATACTAATTTTAAAGTGGGAGTGTATGGAACACGAGAAAATGGCAGTGTTTTAGCAGTTTTTATGGCAAAGCATATTTTTTTGCCAAAATTAATATATTACCTATCGTTTCAGTAGAAACGTAGAGTTTAATTTTCTTCACGTGGTCATCTTAACAATTCTTGAAGATCTGTCATGAGCATATCAGCGGCATTAGCTGAAAACTTTTTAAATGAAAAGAAAAAGTAGTAATTAAATTCCAGGATATCCTTGACATTTAGTTGAGGTCACCATGTAAAGAAAATTAACTGTTTCCACTGGAGAATTATTTGATTTATGTTAACCAAAAATGTTTTGATCAAAAATGCTGCAAAATTATTGCCCTTAGCTCGCACTACCTCCACTACCACATTAATGATATAAAAGGGTTTTAAAATATACAATAGACCAGTTCCAATGATTAAGAAACTCTTTTCATTTGAAGTACATGCCCATAATAGACTGATTAAAAATAGGGAACTAAAGAAAAACATTAGAAAGAAATGTAAGAAAAAATTGAAATCAAAACAAGATGCTAAAGAGTAAACATAAAAGAAATATGAGCAAGCAAATACACTTAAAAATAAGGGGAGCAAATGCCTAAAATGACAGTCAACAAACTGATTGAAGAACAACCAAACTGTTCTTTTATCTTCTACCTATATGATAAAAAACAATATACAAACTAATACCCTTCTCGGTGGTCTAGTTAGCTAACACTATAGTTTTGTGTTGGAGCTTGACTCCGAGGACGGGAAGATCGAGGTTTGAATCTCCGTCGGGTGAACTGGGGCTGGTTTTTCTTAAATGGGTTTCTACTCTCCCTCCACGCAAATGTGGGTTCACTTCCTTTAGATTCAACCTTCACAATTCCTAACCCATTTGTGTAAATAATACTTAAACAAATAACCCAAAGTATTAAGACGTGGTGCTAAATTAATTTAACAAATTAATAAAGAACATTCAACCTTTTCTTTCTTACTACATATAAAATTAAAATAATGTTAATATTTTTTTTATAACTCTAATAATTTTTTTGCCAAATTATGATTGACTATAATGATTATAATTATACTAATTCAAGGAGACTAAACTTATCATCAAGAAGAAACACTTTAATGTGTATGAACTGCACCGTCAAATCAAATTTACAAAATAGGAACACAGATTGTAGAAAAAATAGTAAAGAAAATACATTCCCAACCTATAACCACAACTCTTAAAAAATGAACTTAACATGACTGTTTCATAACTATTTATATTGTAGTATTGTTACATATGTGTGCTTATGTATAATTAGTATGTTTACTTGTTTTTTAAAACCTTTACAAACGTTTATTTTTGCTTGCCACAGTGAAGAAAAAAATGGGTGTGAATCCAAGATGGTGGCAGATACAAAATTAGAAAAAGATTTTTGGGTGGGTCAGTAGCAAAGCCACCTATGGTGAAAAAATAGATAAATTAACCAGATTGTCCAGCAACCATCCCTGGGGGAGTTGACATGGAGTGGCTCAATGTGCTTTAGTGTTAACATGTAATGGCTTGTTTCAAACATACTCCCCTGGCTGTTTCTCTATGGTTGATGGTGGCGGCCAGCAGGCAACACTCAATTTCAATGAAAGATAAGGAAACCTTTAACATAGACTCTTCATTTTTAATTGTGACTTTTCACTCTTGGTGTAAGGTTATGTCTGAGTCTTTATCCCCTAGATATTTGTGCCTGCCTTTGGAGGGTGGAAGCCAGTAAATTGATACTAAATCCCATTTTGGATGTAAATTGTAAATAAAATAATTTTAGAAATAACATAATTAGGGCTGGGTAAGGGATTTCATCCACCCTAGCTGAGAAATTTTTCTCCCCAGTTTTATTCTGTTTAGTATAAATAAATCCAACCCCCTGTGTGACGCCAAATATCAATAATAGGGTGCCAAGGAACCGGACAAAAAAAATGTTATAGAAATAATTGACAAATAGGTGGTGACCCTCCTTTAACATTGTGAGCAAAAATATTATCCTTTTCTTTCCTCTAAGTATTTTCTGAATCTTTTAATCAAATATCAAAGTGATTCGCCGATAAAGTACCACACTCCCCCCACCCACGCACCCACCCATCCTTGATTGTCATAAGGTCTTAAAAGTAATTATGTTTTTAGTCAATTTAGACAAAAAAAATCACTATTGGCTAACATATTTAAATAATAAGTGTATTCCCACTCTTAATGATTTCTACCTTGTGGTTTGGTGGACACCATGAATCATCTCACTACTGGTAAATCTAATGCTTCCACACACAGCGTCTTGGTACGTGTTTGGGTTATATGCATAGATTAATTATGAGGAAGTTAGAATTTAAGATTTATACCTGCATTTGTATGGATTGAGAGTGGGAAATAATTTAGGGGGGGAAAAACATCTAAGTGTACCCAACTATGAAACGGATCCCCGTCATCGAAAATCTAGTCTTGACATGAGAGTGACATGCAACCACAGATGCGGGTCTGATAGTTAGTTGTCCCCACACAATAAAGGTGAATAGAGTTCAAACAACTGCACCACGTATAGGCCTATTAAACTTAAGGATACAAAACAGAAAAAAAATGGGCTCATTCACTAAATAATGTGAGGTTGACTGGCTGAAGGTGTTTCACTTATTATTTAATAGTTAAAACAGCATCCATCTAAAAAAAATTTTACTATTTTGAAAATTCAGTCCAACTAAAGTGTTACCAGTAAGGCCAAATATACATATACCTAAAAAATTTAAAATTCAGATTAGTGGGCTAGTAGCAACAATGAATAATATATATAAATTTGATTTGCCACTTTTTAAATAAATGAAAAGCATGGTATGTTTGGTTCATCTTATTCTAGTATACACTCATGCTAATTATGATGATTTTTTATTCAAAATAATATTATTTTTTCAACTTTTATAGGTCTACTTAAATGATTAATAATTCATAGTTATTTTTCACTTAATAAAAAGTTTGAAGTTAAAAATATTCTATTATTTTATAGAAGCACGTTTAAAACATTTCAATCCTGATATAAACTATATAATAAACCAGATTAATAGAATTAAGTTTTATTTTTGTTTATTAGAATATCAGTTTTTGTCTTGTAATTGTTTAAATGATATTTTGTTTGTATTGTTTTTAGAACAGCCACGTTATGACACAGCCTATGCGTGTGAGGGAAAGACACTGAAGATCGAATGTAATGAAGGGGAAATAATTCATCTTATTCGTGCAAACTATGGTCGTTTCTCTATTACAATCTGCAATGACCATGGGAATACAGAGTGGAGTGTGAATTGTATGTCACCCAAGTCCCTCAGGGTTCTGCATACAAAGTATGTAAATTAGCACATTCTAATGTTTTTTTTAAACCACTAATTTATAGATTTACTTGATTATCATATATTTTAATAGGGCATACATTTATTGAGAATTTTACAAAAGTTTTTGTACAGTGGGAGTCACGGGCCAAGAAAATTTATCCAAGTCTTATATTGAATAAAAGTCTGCTGATCAAAGTTAATTTTGTATTTACATGATAGACCTATTTCATGTTAAATACTATTTTTTTTTACTATCATTATTATTATTATTATTAGCACCGCGTCTTACTACCCGTTCGGGTTATACGCACTTACGCTAATGTGTAATGGTAGGGTGATTGTGAGATGAAATGAAGGACCTACAGTTTAACGTGGAATCCGAACCACGGTGGAGGCCTGGCATTCCTCACATTCACAAGATGTCTTGTCAGAGGTGAAGGAAGGGTTTGGTAATCAGATAAATCTTTGCCGGGACCGAGGATCGAACCCCGGCCGCCAGCATAGAAATCTGACACCTTACCCCTAGACCGCCAGGTCACCAAAAATTTTTTATTTTTTTTCTTACTATCAAATTTTCACTTGTATATACTTAAATAGAATGTGACCATGTTATTTTATTCAAGCACAATTGATATGGTCTAGCTTAAATTTTGATGTTTACTCTAATTTGGTTTTTGCAATGAGTTATTAAAACGGTTTATGTCACACCAGGAAATACTTCCTTCACATTCTCTCTTTAATGTTGAGTCGAAGGGAATGTAAGTTATGGTCTATATTGGTCCAATTTTTATAATAAAAACTTTTTTGTTAAACATAAATAAAATATTGCTTCGATAGATATGTTTAGTTTAATTGTGTTTATATAGTACTTTATTCTCAACAGTTCCTAAATCTTGCATAGTCATTGTGAAATTTGACTGGAATGCTTTTCTCTTAATTTAAAAAGTTGCTGGTAAATACCGCTAGACCCATGGCAGAGATTTATGTACTGTTTAGGCTACTATGGTTAGAAAATAATAAGCATATCCACTGAGGCAATATTGAACTCAACTTGGCGTTACCCATATTAAACCATGCCAATGATGGCAGTAGTAGAAGCAGGTTTGACAGGTTATCTGATAGGCAATTTTTTTTATACTATTGTTTATTAACTTTATCAAGGTTTGGCAACATTGTTGTGACATTTGACACCCATATGTTCATAACATATAGCTACTTTTCTAAACACTTAAAGAGGCAAATTTTTTTGTATTTCCTTTTCATTGGTCTGCCTTTATACATCTTTGTCATATATAATAATTATCTCTAATACCTAATATACAATTATTGCTAGACTACAGAATAATACATTTTTAATGCATTTCAATTTTTCTAATGTTAAGGACTACCAGATTTGGCATTCTGCTTTTATTAATGTATTTTGTCTAATATAGAATACAAGTTTGAATCATTAATAAACACGTTTCTGCCTGTACTAAGTTGAAGACAGGAGCTTATTTAATAGAGAGCCTGCGGTTTGTTTTGATTACAAATTACAAATTTGGGAACATACATACAACATACTCGTATGAACAAATATGTAGGCCACGCAGATAGACGCTACCCCCTCAGGCAATATGTCTGAGTCGACTGACTGGTGTGGACAATAAAATTTTGCACGTCTTTGTCCCTTGATTTCTCTTGCAACATCTACTGTAGATGTTGAGGGCCATGTCTTGTAACTGGTTGCACTATTTTCCCCCTAGTGAATACAAGGCTTAAACTGTTTTAATTAGGAGTAAGTTTATCACATGTGTATTTTGTAGTTAAGTTTACAAGTAAGTATTGTTTTGTATTTTTCGATAATTAAAGGAATCTAAATTCAATATTTTTTTTTATTTATTAAAAACTACGCAAAGGTTATTAAGGAATTATCTAACAAAATGGTTTTAAAAATATATAACAGTTTATTAAATGAGAACATTATTAAAAATCTTATTGCCCAGAGTGTGTTGAGCATTATGCAGACTGTCAATAAAAATCATAAATTAAAAAAACATTGATCATATTGATCACTACACATAATACCAGCTCATTTTTTCATAGTGACCTGTTATTCACTTTGCCCATAAAAAAAAACACGATCATACAAACATGACACCTAAACAGGGAATCAAACCTGAGACCCTTATCTCAGTAGACAGACAAATTACTGGCCGAGTTAACGTGTCGGATTGACATATACTCTTGTCATCTTAATATTTGCAAACAATAGCACATTTTAGACTCATTCTTAATGTCGGAAGGCTGGACAGCCATAAACTAACAATACTTCCTCACCCACACCCACTGAAATCAGCTTTTCTCACTTAAAACAATTTTAAGGTCTGGATCTTAAACATATTAAATTACACATTCCATGCGTATTTATATTAGTGTGAGACAAAAAAAAAATTGAAAGTTAAACATTAATCTTTAAATTTGATTTACACTTTGAATATTTTGTAATTTTAATAATTCTTTCACTTTGACTGAGCTAAGCATACTAGTTGGTGTTTCTTGTGAAAAAATGTTTTAAGTCACTGGTATTTCACTACTTTTGGTCTAAGTCTAGGTAGGACACACAAACCTATATTTGGCTCAAAATTTAGATAAACACATTTCTCTGGTATTAATGATTTAGAAATGCTTGAAAAAAGAAAGGGTTAGAGTATATATGATTTTACCACAAACAACTTTGGAGTTAGTATGTATTTAATAAATAATAATAATAATAAACATTACTTATATAGGCCTACATTGCAAATACATGTTTGTTATGAGTTTATGACCTATATGAAGGCTCCATAAATAATCAACTCTTTCCTCTTTTTAAGTTGATAGTGATTTTTGTGTTATTGTTGGGCAGAGTAGTGATCGAAATACACAATATGTATAAATTATTGCTAACACAATTTATAGTGCGACCGGTACAGCATTTGGTTGTAACACGACAAACTGTTTATTATTTGAAAAAAAGCTTTTGAGACCAATTTCAGGTGACATCTGTCGGCGTTATATAGAACTACAAATGTAAATAAACAGGAACATTTTGGCTGTAATAATTGAATACCAACACCCACACACCCCCACCCCCTCAATTTTGAGTTTAAAAGGTAAATCGGTAACAACACCCAAGCATGTGAACCCAATTCGTGATATTGAAGGGCTTGATGAATAAAATGAAACTTGATATCAATATATTTCGATCTTGAATGGAAGATGGGGCTATGCGCCAATTTTCTCGCTGATTGTCATCCATCCCAAACTTATGAAAGACATTTCTGATGTAGTCACTCTGACATAACGTAATTTTGTCCTTGGATTGGTTCACTTCACTTCCTAAACAATAATTTATGGCTCCAAGGTTTTTTTATGTCAAATTTGTTTGACATTTCACTTTTAATGTATCTGGTTCGTTCTGGGTTTCCGGAAGCGATCACGATGTCATCAAATTAGATGAGCACATAGACTGGGCGTTTAATTTGACTATCAACGCACACACATTGGTCGGAGTTCTTAGGCTGCAACCCAATGGAATTTAAGACTGCACTGAATTTAGCGTGCCACTGTCGACCAGCTTGAAGGAGTCCGTAAATTACCTTTCGATGTTTGCAGATTTTGTTACAAGATTCTAGTTCTGAAACATGTCTCTTGCCTTCCCAACAATGCTGTCATCCTCTTCAGTCTTAATCATCTTTTGTAGTGCCTCAACACACAAGTCTGGCTGTTGCATGAATGTTAGTTTGTCGATGTGTCACCATTCAGATAGTTCGTCATAATGTCGAGCTGTGAGACTTGTAAGTTTAGTTGTTAACGCCATGAGTAGCTGAAATGATTTGATCCTGGCGACTGGAGCAAAAGTGTCCACAAAGATTATTCTCAGTCTTAAGGCAAAACCTCGTGCGACCACCCTGGCCTTCCTTTGAGGTAATCTTCCATCGGGATTGTACTTATTTCGGAGAACCACCCTACAACCTATCACCCTACCATTGATTGGTCTGTAAACGATTCCCCAAGTTTCGTTGGTTACAAAGCATCTGATCTCGGAATAAATTGCATCAAACCATTCCTCACAATCTGGCCCTTTCATGGCACTGTTGAAGTTAATATCGGAGACGTTTATTGCAACAGGGGCATCATGAAATAATCTGTTTTCTCTTTTACTTTGAACATCAATATGCTCTACTGTTTGTTGAGATGATGTGGCATTTGAATGCCCAGTATTTTCACTGTCTGACAGATCATCATTGAGAGAGCAATGTCCTGATCGGCTCGGTTGGCTGCAGATTGGTATATTTGGGTGGGGCGACCCCTTCTTCTGGTACACAATAACTTTGGTCTGCCGGGTCCTCACACTGCCAGCATGTCTGATTCAGTGTTTGCGGCGCCTCGATGAGCTTGTCGATCTCCAATATTGAGCATGGGTGGATAATTCACCTCGAATGCAAGAAATGGTTCATTGTCTTCCAGAGCATTCGGACTTATCTCGACATTTTTGTGTGTTTTGACCAGATGTATCGTCTTAAAGGAAGCTTACAGACGTATGTCCAAGCCCAGGCTCGGCGCAGAATCTTATGTCCCTGGAAACACGAATCTTTTGTTCACTTGCTATCCATACCCAGTAGACCTTGGAACAGTCAGAGTAACCGACAAAGATCCCTTGCTTACCTTTGGGCTTGAACTTTCCTATACTGGTAGACTTTAAAAAAAACAGCATACACCGAGCATCCTCAACCAGAGTGCAGTTCTTCAATTATCAAGACCGTTCTGTTGTGGGGTGTGTAGAGTTGTTAGACGTTGTTGAATGTCTGCAGTTTTGAAAATGGAATCAATTTTATTGTTACAGTATTCTTGGCTGTTATCTGTGAAGAGCTTTGATCTTATGCCCTATTTGATTTTCAGCTAGGCTCTTGAACTTGACAAACTTATCATGTGACCTCTCCTTGCGATATAGGAAGTAGACTTGACACCATCGATTATAGTCGTCTATGGAGCTTAAGAAAAATTGCGTGCCACCTTATTATCCTTCCCTCATCGGCCCAGAGACATCGGAATGGATGAACTCAGCACATCTTTTGAGGTTACCTCTCATTTGGTGAAGGGAGTTGACATTATCTTTCCTTCAAGACAGGTGGGACAGTCTCTTAAGTCAGCTGAGTTGTTGAATTTCAAACCGATCACACATTGGTTCTTGAGCATATTGACGATGTCCCTTGAATTCAAATGACCAAGTGAAGCATGCTAAATTTCTAATTCATTTTTTAGAACTTTTAATCCTATTATCATTCACTCTAGCTGATCGCTTTCACATAAGTAGAATAATTCATTGTTTCTTTTCGCAATAACTTAAATATCACCGTGTATGTCTTAAATTGTCGCGCAGTTTTTCTCGAATGTCACCTTGTTATCAACAATTTTTGCCAGAGAGATGAGGTTTGTTCAGAGGTCAGGTACGTATAAGGTATCTTTCAATGCGATAATCTGTTTCACTGTTTGCGCTAGTGATTTGCACTTCACCTTTCGTTTTTACTAAGTGGCGCTGTCATCGGCAAGCTTAAGATTCCCATGCATTTTCCCCCACCGTGTGAATGCATGTTCATTGTTGCATAAGTGAGAAGTGTAACCACTATCAATGCACCAAAGATTGTTTATGTTGCTTGATTTTGGGATTTCTTTGTCAAGGAAAAAACAACAATGAGCCTCGGCAGCTTTATTTGCCGTTTTTCACTCAACTTTCTTGTATCCTTTCTTTTTGCAAAAGCCCCATTTTAAGTTTAAGTTTAGTTGTGGTCTTTGCTTACATTTCTGTTCAGCTAGAGCACTACGGCTCGCACAATCTTTCCGTTGGCTTACAAATGGTTTTCTTGATTTAAGATAAATGGCGGCACTTCTGTTTTCCTGAGTGTACGCATTTTGTTCTTCTCGGACTTTCACTTTCAATGTCTCAGCGTCTGGTAAATTATCACGAGATTCGATTGCACATCGAAAGTTGTTGTAACTGCTGGGGAGACTATATAGCATATGATCGTTAACAGGTCACCGTTTATGTCCATTTCCATTGCTTGCATCTTATCCACAGCATCAAAAAATCCAGTGAGAGGTTCAGTCACATTGTCGCCATCTTGCATATTAAGTTGCGTGAGATGTTTGAGCAACGTTGCCTTGCAAGCGGGCCCCTTTGATGCGTAGATTGATTCTAGCTAGACACATACATCGTATGAAATAGTGCATTCCCAAATCTGTTTTAATTCAGACTGATTGATAGCCAGGATTAAATATGCTTTTGCCTTGTGATTGGCCGCTAGTCAAGCTCTGTGTGCAGCAACAAGCACCATTTTTTCACCAACTACTTCCGGCTGTGGTATGTCTCCTGACACACATCCCCACCTATCTTTTTTTATGTGCAAGGATTCGGCTTGTATTTTCCACATATCATAGTAGTCTCGGGACAACATATCCAATCGTGTTGTATTCACCATTTTGTTAGGCCAATGAATCGTTAATTTTTGCACCTTTTGATTTATAACTTTTCTTTCAATCAAATTATTGTTTCGTTTCCGATCACGTAATTAGCGTAACCTGGTCCCATAACCTGTTGTGCAGATTAGTGATCAAAATACACAATATGTATAAATTATTGCTAACATGATTTATAGTGCGACCGGTATAGCACTAGGCTGGAACACGACTAACAGTTTATTATTTGAAAAAAAATCTTTGGGGACCAAGTTCAGGTGACTTTTGTCAGCATTATATAGAACTACAAATGTAAATAAACAGGAATGTTTTGGCTGTAATAATTTAACCCCAACAGCTATTTCACCCATTTGTTTTCTTGATTTTGCAGCACATTGCCCAAAGCTTTTAAAATTATAAAATCTGACAATAGATCCCATTTCACTACTGGAAATTTAGAAAACTATCTAGTTATTAACAGTTATGTAAACTGCCTAAACCTTCTTCGGTGGCCTTATATTCTAGTGCGTAACTCTCGCAATAATTTAAACTGATTATGATAGAGAGATTGTGGTTTGAATTCCTTTTGGGTATACTGAAGGTGTTTTGGATAAATTGTTTCCATCACTCCATTCACACAAATGTGGCTATACTTAATCTACATTTAACTTTCCTATTCCTTAACACTAAGATAATTAGTACATATGTGTCTAATCTGAACAAATAGGCTCGCTAAAACAAAAGCTCTGTGTAATAGCTTGTAGTAAAATCAATTTTACATTGCCTCTCATGTGGTTGTTTTTTCCTCGTGAGCCTATTTGAATTCCTAAATACCATATTTTTAATACTTAATGGTCTGCTTATTTTAAATATATTTGTTGCCTAAGAATCCTCTCCTTTCACATAAGTTATAAGATATCTTATATTTTCAGCACAGTTGCTTTGTTTATATACTTTTTATTACTTAATTTAAAGCAAGTAATACAATCAAAACTCCTACATTCACGAAGTAAATTGTAATATTTGGATTAAAAATCGAGCACAAAGGATAGGGATAAGGATAAGTAGAATATTTCTCAAGCTATGAGTGACTATTGGAAGGAACAAAAAGAAAGGATAAATATTGGAAAATATTGAAGGGATCAATTGTCAATCACTCGGCACTCTAACATGTACTTTACTTGAATGAGTCATTAGTTTGTTAATCAACACAGGTCTTTGTGGGGCTGACATACTTTGTCTTGCTAGTCTGAGTTATTTCTACAATCAGTACAAGAAAAACAAGTTTCATGGAATAGACATTTCATCCCAATTTTTGCAATGATCATTTCAGTCCTATTAATAAAACAAGTAGAGTTAGACAAAAAAAATACTGGGTCATTAAAAAACACATCTATATACCATTAAAAATGATGTAATTTTACCACTTTTAAACTGCTTGTTCATTAAATTTTTTTTAACATATTATAAATATTTCAGTGTACACCTCACATGAATGTCTAGTTATACCAAATTTTTGTCCCATACACTCATTACTTTGCCTTAGCACTGGTAAGCAGAAAGTATAAAATAGCAAGTTTAACCACATATGGACTCTAATGAATTGAAATCCTTGAATCAGAAACTATAGCTTATAATTATACACCAGTTTAAATAGTTCAATAAGATATTGATGGTCGAATGACCTTATGGTAAAGTAATTATTATACAAGATTGAAATTTAATATAACTAGACATGCAAATGAGGTGTGTACACCAAAATATTTATAATTTGCTAAAGAAAATATATTTTTAATGTAAAAGTAGTTTAAAAATTACAAAATCACATTCTTAATCATATATAAGTACTGTTTTTCTTTACCAGTCTCAGTAGCATAGTTAGCTAATGCACTAGTTTTGTTGAGCTAGACTGCCAAGGACGAGGAGATTGAGGTTTGAATATTGGTCGGGTAAACTTGGGGTGGTTTTTCTTAAATGGTTTTATATTCTCACTTCACACAAATGTGGGTTCACTTTCTTTAAATTCACCCTTCCCAATTCCTAATCCATTAATGTAATTAATACTTAATCGTATAACCCGAACGGGTAGTAAGACACGGTGCTAAATAAATAATACGGTTTTTGTTATACCCCAATTATTTTGTTTTATTTCATTTTATAGTACACACTATTACTATTTAGAATTAATTTGTTTCCTTTAATCAAATCCTTCTTGTTAATTTTACTAATGTGTCTGAATTGAACATTGCAAATACAAATTTGAAATTCCTATTTCATTATATTTCTCATTTTGACTATCCTGATTGTAGAGACAACATCAACTAGCATAACACCATGTTAGTCAATAATTTGTAAACGTAATTATTAAAAACAAATATTATAATAAAAATAAAAATTATGCTATCCAAAATGTGCCACCTTCTATAGCCACTACCCCTAGGCTCGTGCCTAGTGGGCCTGTAGTGTCAATCCACTTCTTCGCCCAGGCAAAGATGACACCAGCTTCCTTACCTTGTTGGTGTTGCTAGACTGGGCTTAGACATGCTACTTGCTATCTATTCCATGATAACCCCCCTGTCCCCACCTCTGTTAAATTCCCTGCCAAAATGTAATAGACTCTAAACACATATTAATTCTCATTGTTGCATGAACTTAAGCCATCAAATGCTCTTGTTAAAAATTGCGCAGAATGTGCTTAAAACGTCTGAATACTTAATAAAATAGCCATTGTCCCTTGAATAAAAACAAAGAGTATTAAACTTTTAATTAAATCACTCTACTATTTCTCATTTGTTTGTAGGCTGTGTGGGAATATTTTAATAAAGAGAGATTATTTTACTCTACTAGCCTATTTTTCAGCTATGTTTATAGTTAAATTTAAAATTCGATATATCCATTCCATTTACCCTGTAAGTTACAGTCTTATCTTGTCACACTACGCTATGGTCTCATATTAGGAGCTATACCATAGTGTAATCTTTCGAGGTAAATTTGTTACCTTTCAGGCTAAACACAGTATACAAACAAAAAGTTTTATAATTGAGGTAAAAATACACGAATACAATACAACTAAATGTGCTTGTTTTGTTGATTTAAAAAAAATCTATTTTCAATAATCTAGTAATACTTAACACTTAATATAATAGCATTCACTGTAAGATACAATAACTTATGTGGTTTAGATAAAAAAAATATGTATATATCCTTTTGAATATTTAAAAATCCTAAATTTATACCTCCCTCCCTAGGGAAATTGTAATAATATCCATTTTCTAGGACTCAGGCGATTTAGGGATTTATTTACTTTCATCTACCAACATTATACCACAAAATCTTTGTACTATTGAGTTTACATATTGACAGAATACCATGGGCTATTCGCTACCCAATTACAGATCACCGTGGGCTATTAGCTACACGTTTACAGAAAACACTTTTATTATTAGCTACAAAACAGCATTGGGTGTTTGCTACAAGTCTGCAGACCACCATGGGGTTTTAGTTACAATTCAGCAAAACACCATGGGTTATTAGCTACACATTGACAGAACACCATGGGCTAAAAGCTGCACATTGACAGAGCAGCATGTTATCATCTACACATTGACAGAACACCATGGGCTATTTACTAGCTACACATTGACAAAACGCTCATGGACTATTTACTAGCTACACATTGATAGAACACTAATTTATTAGCTACACATTGGCAGAACATATTGGGTTATTAGCTAAACACTGACAATTGTTTGAGCTATAAGTTCCACATTGATTAAACATCATGGGATATTAGCTACACATTTCATGTGTGCTATTGATTACTTTTTCTCAATTTCATACATTTGATTGATGGTCTAGTTGAGTTTTCTATCACATTTTTAAACATTAAGTTTTTGTTCATTCAGTTATAAAAAAATAAACTACATACAGGCTTTTTAGTGTACAAATTTTTTATTTGTTTGTGTGTGTGTATGTATATAAAAAATAAAATCAAAATATTGTATTCAAACATTTCTTGCTCACTAATAATGTATATTCTAAGGATGAGTAATATGCTTCTACATAACAGTTTCTCATTAACTTGAACTATTTGAAAAATATTTATTGGTGTGTATTTTGAACTCTGCACACCTTAACAATAGCCATATATTTGCACTGTTATCTGATGATGGTACATAAAAAAAATGCTTTTGACTGAACTATGCATACAAATTCATTTTGCCAACCCTACTATTGACTACTTATAAGCTAATTGTGAATTTATTAGGCCAGCTCTTTTATACGTTTAAATATTTTCATTACTCATAACACACAAATATTCCATAATAAAGATTGTCAGGTGTTACTCAAGTGGTGGCCCTATACTGGTATTATAATATTACATTAAAAAAATAAACTCTAATATTGATCTTAATTAGACATGTATCATCTGCATATCTTTATTCTGCTAATAACCAAAATTTATCATATTTGTAATTGAGAGAAAACGTATTGAGTTTTTGAACTTTCATTACCAGATGTAGCCAGCAGCAGAACTGCAGCATTCTTGCGACCACAAGCATGTTTGGTGATCCTTGTCCTGGTACACTCAAATATTTAGAGGCACATTATCAGTGTATGCCAGGTATGATTGTCAATTTACTAGTATAATCAAATTGAGTAGATTAAGCTATGCATGCTTTAAGATAGATAAGGCTAGATATGAACCTGGAAAAAAAGAAAAACCTTGAAGTAAAAGAAATTTTATAAAGTCACTGAAGTTTTTGTACCTTTTTGCAGTGCTTTGTAAAATATTAATAAACACTAGTGTATTGAGATTTATTTAAGGATCACACAAGTAGAACTCTTTATTAATTTCCAATAAATTATTGACTTACGTAATGGTTTGTTAATAAAGAGAATGAACAAGTGTGGACACAAAATTAAATTTAAAAAATATATCTATTAGAGTCCTGCTCATTTGCCTAGTTAAAGTATAAAGGAAATCTTATTTCATAGTTTGTTGGCTGAATTTTGGTGTTGTGGTAATATATATAATAAGTCTACATTAATTTGGAGTCAAAGTTAATAAATAAATTTGAATTAAACTAGTTGGTAAATTAATATTCTGGAGTCAGATAGCTTAGTTGTCTTAAAATTAACACAGATAAAACAAACAGCATTTTCCGTTGAAACAATTAAAGTAGGACAAGGTTTCAAAATTTTAATTTATAATTTTTCAAACTGTCATATATATCAAAGGGCCCATATTTGAACAGCATCAAAACTTTTTTCTGGCTCAAAGGTTCCCACAAGTAAAACAATTATTGAATTTTATACATTCAAATTGTTAACTTAATTTCTTGAGCCCTTGGTTTGAAAAACAATTGATTCTAAACTCAAGTTTTGCTAATATTTTCTTAAATTATCTTCTCTTTAAGTGCAAAAAGGGATATTTGACATTCAAAGTGATATAGTGTTACAAGCAATATCAAGAAGTTCACTTTCATTTGGTTTAGTTAAGATACATGAATACTCTTCAAATGAGGGTTCTTCTGTATAGCTTAGTATATATTATTAAAAATAGACATGTGGGTGTTATTTATTTAAGACTACAGTAGCCCCATGGCTTCTTTGGTGTTGACAGACAGCTTACAGCTGACAACTTTGACGGCTTTGAAAACTTACAAGACCAAATTATGTATTGCTACGCCGAACCATATGATCTGCAAAAACATGTGTTTAGCAGCTGTCACTTATGACAGTCAAAATTTAGGTATATACTTAAATGTTGACTGTCAGAAGTCAGCTGTGAGCTGTCAGTTAGCACCAAAGAAGCCATGAGGCTACTGTAATTTATTTTTATGATTATAATTTGGAAATGAATAATGATAACATTTATTCAATACCTAAGCGTTCCACTTATTATTTACTTATATCATTGTAAAAGTTCTTATCACTATCACAATTAAATGTCTTAAACTTCTATTTAAAAGGTTCTTGTAGTTTAGTTTAAAATAAATTATGTTTATTTGTGTTACATATAGCTGCCACAACTACTGCAACAAGCCGTCCTAGCCCACCTTGGCTGATAACATCACCCCCAAGTGTTTGGAACACAGCAAAATCAGTTACATTACGACCCCCTTTAAAAATGCCCACTTCAACTGAGAGATCTACAACAATACCATTGTTAGTAGTTAATACAAGTACAACTTCAAATAACTCATTTGGAACTCAAACCTCTGTACCAGCTGCACCTCCTTCAGAGGTTGAGGAAGTCCTTGTACCTCACAGCACATCTTCGCTTCCACCTTCGGCACTGCCGCCAAGCTGGAAAACTACACATTGGTTAACAACAGGTAAATAATAAGGAATATACTTTAAAAATAAGTGTCTGGCAATTCACTCATCTCCCTTATGAAAGTTTCTATGCCCTATAAATTTAAAATATCAAACTCAAGAATTTAATAACTTAAACAAATCATTTGTTATAACTTGTAATTTACATAACATCTTATAAATATACAGATACACACAGTCTGACTTGGTTATAACGGACTTGGCTATTCCGTCAACTCGGGCGTAGCGTCATTTTTTTCTCAGTCCATTCAAACTGTCATCTATTTCGTTATAAAAACCTCTATTTTAGCGTCACTACCACACTGTGATAGCATAAAAACTTATATATTTTACTTTAAATTGTATTTAAATGTATGAATATATAAAAAGTGTGAAAAAAATTTGTAATTTCTCAAAGGTTTGTTTTATTTAAATCTGGGAGTATACTGGTCAAACAGTGCTCTGGTCTAATAATAGACTGAATGGCAAAACAAAGTCAGGGAAAGTGTTGTGGGAATCATGGGCGCTTCAAGGTCAAAATGAAGAGAGGGCTAACCCTCTTTAATTATTACTGAACTGGTTGAAACTGTCTCGTGTGCCCATCCAAGCTTAAAGCCAAGGTGTATTTTTCGTGTTTTAGAAGCTCAACATTAGTTTTGATAGTCAATGTGAAGTAATTTGGTAGTCATTATACATAGGCCTACATTTTTTTTATAATCATGGCAAGTTGTATGGCAACAAGCCTAAATGTAAGTTATATAAAACAGTACATATATTTTTAAATATTCTGAATTTTTAAATTAAATGCAATTTGAAATTTGTGAAATGTCCTTCCTTACAAGCTATTAAAAGTGTTCTGTTGGTAACTCTTTTACAACACCACTCTGACTTATCATCAAAATTTGTTTTCCCTTTCGATGACGCTATAACCAAGTTGTATATGAAAATAAAGAAGAAAGTGCATGGATTTCTGTGTGGATATGTCCAGAAATAGATAAGGCAATTTTTAATAAGCTGAAAAGCTAAAATTGGTTGGGTAGGTAAAGGTATTACCCCACGTAACCAGAAAAATCTAAAATTGGGAAATTTAAAAACTAGAATCCGGGAAATAAGGGAGATGTAATTAGGGGGAAAACTATGTTAGATGAGGTAGTAAATTACATTTGGCACACAAAGGGGTAAGAGAGTACAAATTTTCAAAAACTTAAAGAAATTAACTACTAATCAGTGTGAAAGAAAATTCAGCAGGAAGCTATAGGGACTACTTCAAATATGCATTACAATATGAACATTTTGATGACAAAGGAGAGGAGGGATTTAAACAGGAGAAGAAAAAAAAATGCATAATTTTAAACGTCTAAATGGGCTTTGGAAAAATGGAGGAGGGGTTTGAAATTTCCAAAACAACTAGAAACGCTTATGTTCTAGTTTGGTAGAAAGTGAAATTTGGATGGAAAGTAAAGGGACAAATAGTCATAAAAGTCTAAATATTTTAAATTTTTAATGGGACCTCGAGAAAGAGAGAAGTGTAATAAAGGGGAGTAGAGGTAGAGTAAGGGGGGGAGGGGGTCACTTTTTGGGTGTGATAGGCAACTTAAATTTGTCAAGCAGTTGGAAGGACCCCTCAAGATAACAAAGCATATCTAAAAAATTCAAATTTCTGAGCGGGAGTTGAAGGAAGGGGCTCAACATTTCCAAAACTAACTAATATATTCAATTTATTTTCCGTGTTATTGAGAACTAAAATTCGTTATACATGTATAGGGATCACTCCAAATAAACATAAAATCTGAACATTGTAAAATCTAAGATAGAACTGTGTGGGATGAAGTGAATCCATTCAAGTGGAACACAAAGCTGTGGGGGAGGATTGAAAATTATAATTTGCCAGGAATGTCCAAATAAAAAATTAATGTTAAAAAGTTATATCTTTCTAAGTGGTGCCTGGTGAAATTTGTTTTGAAATTTTCAAAATCAATAGAATAGACTATTTATCAGTGTGTTACATACATTTTTGGTTTAACTGTGGGAGTCTTAAAATTTCAGAATGGAAAATGTAATAACAAAAAAATGTCAGGGGAGAGGGGATTTGTTTGAAATCCCTCCCAGATTATTAGAAAGTCTACATTTCGGTGTGGGGAAAAAACTAAACTTGGTAAATTGGTAAAAGACCGCCCCTGTTAACATTAAAATTTTAAAGCTTTGTTTAGTTTTTCAAAATAGGGGTCTGGGATTTGGATGTAGGTGGGAGGGGGGCCTTAAAATTTTGTAAGCAATAAAAACTTTTTCCATATGTTGTTAAACTGTTTTAATTTTGTACAAGCTTAAGGGAAAAACCTAATTATAAACAAACACAAATCTAAGGATTAATTTAAGGGTATTCCATTTCGTAAGCTCAGGATTGTACAAGCTGGGACTATATAAAAAAGTTAATAGATAATGGTTGGAAGTCCAAATTTGAAATAGATTTGATACAGCTTACCCGTGGGAATAACAGATCAAATTGCTAGTATTAAATATACTATAATATTAAAGAGTATTAATTATTCTGTTATATCTTTGATTAATTGTTTTTAAAAGTCTATTTTGTAAGTAAAATAATTATAACTAGTAAAATATAACGGCTACCATCATAAAGCTACAAGCCATTCTCTTAAATAAACGATTTAATCATGTTTTTATGGGTGAACTGAACAAAAAAGTTTTATTATTATTAGCACCTCGTTTTACTACCCGTTCGGGTTATACGCACTTATGCTAATGTGTAATGGTAGGGTAATTGTGAAATGAAATGGCGGACCTACAGTTTAACTTGGGATCCTAACCACGGTGAAGGCCTTGTATTATTTATATATGAAAAAACTTTCATCCAAAATGTAAAATATGTATGTAACTGGAACTTATTTATTAACAGGCTAATTACAGTAAAACCTATAACATCAATGTATGTGTGTGTGTATATATATATATATAATGGGTATATATATATATATATATATATGTGTGTATATATATATATATATATATATATATATATATATAATGGGTGAACTGAACAAAAAAGCTTTACTAGTTTAGTTAAAATTTTAAATAGTATTAGTATGGCGTTTGTTGTAAATGATTGCTTAATTTAATTACAGCTTCAAGTACATCGGTACTTGATTACACTCCATCACCCAGCATCACCTGGCTTCAAGAAAATGAACTCGTGCTGTGCAGTCCCACATCAGCCCGTAATCTTTATTGGAATTGGACACAAGCAGGAGAAGTAAATGTTCAACCATGTCCTGGAGGTGCTACAGGGTTGGCTCGGTGGCGTTGTGTTGTTTTGAAACCACTTACTTTGTCCTCCCCTCCTACAGTGTCTTGGCTACCGGACACACCAGACCTGAGTGAATGTAGGTCTTTATGGCTGACAAACCTAGAGTCTCGTGTGGAAGAAGGTGATTCCATAATTAGCATTTCCAATGACCTTTCTCAGGTCACAAGCAGCAAAACATTGTATGGGGGGGACATGATGACTACTACAAAAATAATTAAAAAAATGGCACAAAAAATGGCACAAGATATTCAAACCTTCCCTGACCCAAGGCAAAGAGAAGCCATTGTTACCGAACTGTTACATGGAGTGGTGGTGACTGGTAGCAACTTATTGGATAGTTCACAGCATCCCTCATGGCTAGATTTGAGTCACAAAGAACAAATGAGAGTTGCCACATCACTTCTAATGGGATTAGAAGAAAATGCTTTTCTTCTAGCTGATACAGTAATTCGTGAAAAAACTGTCATCCAAAATGTAAAAAATATATGTAAGTGGAACTTATTTATTAATTTTCTAAGTACAGTAGAACCTCATTAATCCAGAATAATTGAGACTTAAAGTTGTCTGAATTAATTAAGTCCAGATTAAAAAATAGCAGACACCATAATTCAAGGTATGATTAAAACAGCCTATATGAAAACAAACCATATTTATTTTACATTTTGTAATAAAAATGGAAAATAATTCTCCGGAAATAAATTAATATGTACATTCCTTACATAATATTTTGGTCCTTTATTCTTAATTTACTTAAAACATGTCGGTCTTGTTTCATTCACACTTGTATCACATACCTCACACTAACAGTTTTGAAAAAAAAATTACTGATCTCTTAATTTCTTGCACTAATAATACAATTTATAACTAAACTTTTTCGTTTGCATTTTTTAATGTCTTATTTTGGGAAAAGGGCTGTCGGATTATGCTAAATCCAGTTTGATACAGTCCAGATTAATGCAGTTCTTCTGTACTTTAGCTAACAAGAATGTTTACAAATCATAGAAGTAGTTTATTTGTTTATCCAATTTTAAATGAACAAAGTGAGTTCTCTTTGCAGACATGTTCTTTTTTTTTATGAAACCTGCTCTTGTATTAGCTAGTTAGTGAATTCACCTACCTTTGTTGATTGTTAACATATCCATTAACACTTGAAATTATTTCAATATACGCTTTAAGTATAAAAAAGTTTGTCTTTTAAAAAAAAATATATATATAAATGAATAAAAATCCTTTTTTTTTTTGCTTACAGTAAACAATTTATTAAAAGTTTTATTTTTAGTTTAATTGTTTGATTTCTTGAAACTTGAAAAACAAGTAAAATAAAATAATAAGTTTTAATAAGGATATAACGGTCATGAGACAGACAAAAAAGTAAAAATAATGCTTAAAATTGTATGTTAATGGTTTCTTTCTATCTTCTGAGTTTTTTTTATAGCTTAATATCATATTCTTAAGCAATATTAAGGCCTTTTGAATTTTACCAAACAAAGTGTATAAATAACTCCTTATCACCTTTTTAAAAAGATTTAAATCCTAACTATTGGCAGGTTTGCCACACACCTGATAAACAGAGAAATCCGGGAAAACATGGAATGTTTTGTGTCTGATGAATACAGTGTGATTTGGCAATTCTAGTAAAAATACTGGAAAATTTGTTAATTTCGTACATCAACGCTAAGCTTATATTAGTAGAGGTCGTGTCTAGACAAAGTAAACTGAAGAATTAACTACATTGATTTGAACATGTCTTTATACAAAGGATAATGAAGTGACAAGATGTATTTCCCCATTCATCTTAAATCATCCTATATTGAACATAAGTTGCATCCTGCATGACATCACATATTTCATTTGATGAAAAATGAAATTGTAGGGCCTATTATTCTTTTCTAAGCTATCTCGAAATAATTCCTTGTGTGTAAAACCTGGAAAACAGGAAATTTGGTAGTAAAAAAATAGAGGCCAAACTTATTGGCTTGTTTTGGGATTTTCATATCTGTTGCAGAAACTATTGTGGCAAAGACTTGTTATTTAATAGTGGCTTGCCCGATCAGCTTATATTTAGCTTACTGTGTTCATCCCTCTTATCTAGGCATCATACTGGCAAACTTCTAAATAACCATTTCTTACCTTATTATATTTGGAATACTGTGCAAGAAAAGTCTACAGAAACGTATATAACGGAACTTAACATATTTCACCATCATCTTCAACCATTTTCAACCTGTGGTCGGATCAGTTTAGTATATGCCTTCGTGTTCCTCTATCTTTCCACCATTTTTCCTCTAATGGTTTCCATTCCCCTTTTCACACATGCATTTTTTGTTATCTGCTCCTCCCATCCTTTTCTTGCGGTCTCTTTCCTACATACTTAACCTCTAATTCTCTTTGATATTCTCTCCTTTTTTTTATCATAACATGACCGACCATACCATCTCAGCCTTGCTTTTTCCACTATCTCATGCACTTTCTATAACCCAATCTTTCCTAAATAGCTTCTTCTTATACCTGTCTTCTCTTGACATCTAACATGCTCCTCATAAACTTCATTCCCGTGGCCTCCACTTTCTTAGTCTTACATACAATGTCCAACTGTATGAGTATCATAATTTTTGGGCTCAGCATATTTTGACTTTTAAATGTTGCTAATGGTTTGCCAAACTAATTTAATTGCCTACTATTAAAATATCCTTCCAATCTGATATTTCATCATAGCTCAAAACATTTCTTGTTTGCACACTATTGCTCTTTATTATTAGTAAATAAGTATTTGCATTTTTGAACATTTTGATTAATGATTTATTTTTACTTATATCAATTTTTTCACTAATATTTTTTATGTTGGTATGTGGTCAATATCGTATAGTTATTATGGCTTCAAATGTTGTTAAATTACCTTTGTTTGGTTTGATGTTTCACATCTAGTCCGGGGCTATTAAATTATACACTAAGCTAGGGGTGTGCGAAACTTCAATTTGGCTACTAAACAAATAATAGCCTCAACTTTGCTTCAACAATTACAAAACTTTGCCTATTAAAACATTGACAGGTAAAATACTCAATTTATTTGCAATTATTGCCATTTGGAATAATATATTATAAATGGGGACATGCAAAATTTGCATTTGTGGATACTCACATTTTTAAATGAATTTTACTGTTTCTGCACAAATAACACAAATTTAAGTTTTTTTAATAAACACAATTTCTTTGTAAAATGGCAAATACCACGTCATGCAACATCATTTCCAACATGGTAACACCTACGATAGTGCTAACTCAGGGCTGCCGTCTTTACAAATAGTATCTGTTTTTGCTTATTTTATCAGTATAAATCGAATTACAGGATATATGAGTGTTTTCAGAATATTTAGACTTTTTTCTGAGGTTAACATTACAAATCATGATTTCTACTTTTACACATTATGATACTTAAATTTTGATGGGTCAATTCTTTGTTTTTAACCTATAAACAATTTCACGCTTGGTCCAAGGACATTAATATATATGACTTGCTACAGGCGGTCATGTTTGGAAAATTATATCTTCTTTGTTTTTATTCCTTTCTCTTTATTTGATAGTAAGTTTAGTCTTCTATGAGGACATGTTTCGGTGTTATTATTGTTTGGTCTGAACCTAAATTGATTATAAATTATTTCGTTATTTGTAAAACTTGAAGGTAAAATGATATTGATATATCGAGTTTGATATTAAGCGTGAAATGTTTTGTGCATATTTATATTTGATTTTTCTCCAAATATGTTGATAAATAGTTAAATACACGTTGTTAATGAAAAATTTAGACAGTTTATCTTAATTTTTTTGAATGGATACTAATTTGACTTGTATTTATGTAAATAACAACATCGCTTACGGCTTATAATGTCATCGCTTTTTGAGAAAATAACACCACTTTTCCCCTTTAAATAGCCTCACTTTTTGCATGTCTCTGATTATAAATCAAGAGCCATATGGGGAAAAAATCTGAGGTAATTGAATTTTAATTGGTTATTATAGCTAGAATAAAACGAAATATTTCAAACAATTTTACAATAAAACATTTTCCAAGTAATTTTAGTGCATAAAATCAAATAAATATGCACAATTTAACATATTTTTAACACATAAGTAATATAAAATATTTTAATTTTGATTTAGCTTTGAGAATATTTCATTTATTCATTTTGAGTTTACACCGAATTAAATAAAGTGGACTTTTTATGGTGTTCCGACAAATGGTACCAGTGACATTTTGTACCACCCAACCTGAAAAAGGTCTACTAATAGGTTAAAATATTTATGATGCAACAAATGATATCACTTCTATCTATTTAGCGCCCCAAAAAATGAGCTAATATTTGCAAGCAAGGTTCATTACTGGATAATAGATAGCTGTGAGAATGTCAAAATTTCACTACTTTAAATAATAATTTAGGTTAGATTCGGCTCCACTACAATTGCAATTCTCCTTTGTGACGTTATCTTTCATATCAGAGACATCTTACAGACTAATTAAATTCACCTAAATGAATTTAAAACTGAAGCCTGGTACACCTTCCCATCATGTGGTACCATTTGTCGCATCATAAATATTTTAAATAATTAGTAGACCCTTCCCTCATTGGTACCAAATGTCGTTATTACCATTTGTCACATATTCCTTTGCACACCCCTAAAGTCCGTTCACCATAAGAATTGACTTCTTCCCTACCATAAATCTACTATATAGTAGGATATTGGTAGGAAAAAAGACCTTTCAGAGAGTAATTCCTACTGTGAATGGAGAATACATTATGCAAACAACTGTTAGTTAATGCATGGTGCAATAAAGATTTAGTTAAGAGGGAGACTCAAGAGTTCATCAGTGCTAATCTTTGGCATTATTAATTTTTATGATTCATAGCCTGTATAGATAAAAATAAATCAAAAACATAAATATATGTACTATAAATACTTGCTTATTGGATTTTAATTAACTATCTCTTAGAAATCATTTGAGCAATAAAATCATTTTTCAACAGAAAATTATTATTTAGATACATTTTAACACAATTTTCCCCAAGAAGAGTAATATTATTGTTCTGAATTTTGTTACTTTTAAGGATTATTTTCATTCAGTTAGTTTTGAGTTTTTGGAAAATCATACTCCTAAAACCTCATTTTTCCCCTCCTTTTTTTTCAGTACTTAGTGTGCGTGTGGTCGAAACTCGCAACGTGGGAACCGAACAATTTCCTTCCCCTACAACTTATGAACATTGGCAAGATAGTCAAGACTGGCTACAAATTCCTCGTGGTGCTCTACTTGAAAATAGTGAGGGAGGACTAGTTCGACTGGTGTTTGTAGCTTTTAACCGGTTAGAGGAAATTTTGCAACCACATTCTGATCCATCTACAGTGGATGTGATAGGAGAAAATGGTGAAGTAACAACAGGCATCAGGACTGCTCGTAATACTACTAGAGTTTTAAATAGTAAAGTCATTTCTGCTTCACTTGGAAAAGGAAGACATATTGCACTTACCAAACCTGTTCGTCTATCACTTCGTCATTTGCGAACTGAGAATGTTAGCAATCCATCTTGTGTGTTTTGGGATTTTACCATAAGGTTTGTTTGATTTTTTTCTATCATCCTGACAAGTCAAAATATCATATATATTGTGTGTATCAGTTTTATCAAATCACAGTTCTTTAAATGTTAACCTTGATTCTAAAAATATTTTTTGAAAGGTGTAAAATCATATTTACAGTGTCAATGAATGTGGATAACGTTTTTATATATATATATATATATATATAAAACGAAAAATATGTCACTATTAAAAAACAAGACCTACCACACATATTAATGAATATTTATTTTGTTAATTCAAAATGGTGGATTGTCGGAAATAGGGCAGCAGTGGTGACTACACCCATAGTGTGTCCGCCTCAAATTTCAAATACCGATATTTGATTATCTGGACCAGCTATGTTAGTGGCTTTTTTCTCACAACCTGTCTTCCAGGAAAGTTTAAGCAGAGATGTTCCTTTTGTTTGATTTGAATTTACTAAGATAGCGAATAAAACCAGTAGCTCTTAATTTTAGATAGTGATTTTTATACAAGCAATTTATACATATAATGATGTATGGTAAATGTATCAGTAGTTGGCCAGTTAAGGGCATTCACTCAATTATCATCAAAACCTTAAGTGCATTAGTCAACATTTTTTTGCCATTGTTTAAACTCTATCAGAATTATCACATCAAATTTCAAACAAATTGTTAAAAATCTTGATAGATAATTAAAAATTTTAACTTCCTTTATGTACTAGTAGTAGGCATATTAAAATTTCTGGTGTTCCTATAATAGTGGGCCATTCAAATATATACAATTTGAAAAGGAAAAAGTTATGTTTGTGACAATATATTGCAAAAATATAATTGCTTAAACATTAGTATTGTAAAAAGGCAATTAAAAGCTGAGTCTGCTGTAAAACAAAATTCTTTGCTAAAAATACTCACAATTTGATTGGGGTTTAAATCTCGCTTTTCTTTTACAGTCAATTTTTTACAAAATGTGTATATTAGTTGACGATCTTTTATTCTGAGTTGTGGGTGGGTTACCAGTGAAGCTATATCTGAAAGATTTATTTAAAACACATTGTTTTCCATGATAACAAAAGTCATTTACATTTCTTGTTGACCTAAGTCCTTGAACACATTATTTTATCTTTGATTTCTTGGATAATGCATAAACACACATTTTTGTGCATCCCCCCCATTCCCTCCCCTCTCAAGAATTACACAAGTACAAATTGTCCCTCCTGAATTTTTGATTATTCTAGGAATCGTTCTCCTGCCTCTTCACTTTCATCCCTAAATGAAAGAGATGGAAGAATCGAATGAAAGTTTTCTGGTTCTCTTTTTCTTCTCATCTGTTACTTTTTTCTGCTCTTCCTTTTCAATTTATCTTCTTTTTTAGTTTTTATTCTCTCTTTGTCTGCAGCTTTAATATTTCTTAATATCTTCTTTCTTCATATAATATTGAATCGTTCTAGGAGAAGTCACAACTATAGAAAACTTTTCTCGTTTTATTATCTTTCTTTAATGTGTTACTTTCTTCTTCTGGCCAGAAAATAACTCTCTTGAAGGAAGATGGTACAAATTTGGATGGCCCAGCAATAGGATTAATCGTCTTTCAACAAGAACTTTCCCTGGCTTGGTATTTAAAAATAAAGCTGTCTCATCACAATTGAAAACCCTCTGTGGGTTAAGTAAGAGATTCAATTTTTTTTTTAAGTAAGTCTCCACCTCTAGAAACCAAGTGTATAATACTTCCTTGTGAAACTTTTTGTCTGCTTATAGTTAAACTTTGGCTTGTCCACACACTCATGTCAGGATGGCATCTTAAAAAAAACTATTACCATTTTCTTCTAGTAAGATTATCTCCTTCTGGGAAAGTATTTTGACATTCTTTGGCCAATTTTATTATGTTATGTATAAGTGTTTCCTTTGTAATAGGAAATCCAGCATTTGCCATAGTTTTTATCCACAAAACTGTGTTTCTTGATTTGTGGAAAACAATGTATTTGAGCCTTTTTGTGTGGCTAATTTGACGCCTCCTTTCAATTTCCTTTGTAAGGTTGGTCTTGCAATTTTATACTGCTTAGACACTGAAAGGACACTATTTCTTTTCTCAACCTCTGTTATAGGTATTTTTAATTTCTCTTTTGTATAATTTTGCACCTTTCTTTCCTCCGTTGTCCTGTTATATAGTAAACATATTAGGAAAGCCAAATATCTTTCCCTAGTAATGGACCCCTCTAACTCAGAATTAACATGTCTTATAGTACTGGGCCACCTAGGCCCACTAGTAGAACAATTTGAAGAATAAGGACCCAAAAGTGGGCCTGACCTCAAAATGAATAATCTGTTAATTTTGTCTTTTTTAAGCATAATGTGCAAAACATTAAGTATACAGGGAAATATATCACATTTTAATAAACAATGAAATATAGTTTAAGAGGTGAATAAATGAATGAATACCTACCTCTTAAGGAAAGCAATAAGAATGGGACAAAAAAATCCCATTCTTCCCCTTAGAGAAAGCAATAAGAATGGACCATAAAAATCCCTTTGTGTGACTACTTAGGAAAAACAATCCTTAAAGCTCAAAGACTAGCAAGCTACTGAGATGGTGCCTTTGTCTGATAATATACAAGAGTTTTAACCAATCTGCTGTTGTTTTTATGGCTTGCAAGTATGAATTTTAAACATGTTTTTCAACTTTGAAAACTTGTGACCCATTACTGGTACATGGCTCACTACTGGTACACTTGCCTTAATTAAATATTGTTATATCTATATCTTAAATTGCTGTTCTATTGCAAGATGGTTACCAGGGGTCTGCAAACTTGGTTTCTTTCATTTGAATTTAGTACTTCATAACACTCCCAGGTTTGAGTTGAGCTTCAGTATATTGTCAATTTTAAAATTTTATATTCTAGATTTGTTTATTTTAAAAGTAAAATTTTATATCTAAAATGTCACCAGTAAAAATGAATGTAAAATGTAATTACCACTTCTTTAAAATGTGACATTTAAAAAAAATGAAAACACATATTCTTAAAATAAAAATAGCATTCATTTCTATAAATAATAAATATGTTTGATAAAAAGTTTAAAAAATGGAGTTTATTAAATTATAAAAAAACACGATTAAAATAACTATAGCACTCAAAATTATCATAGAAAAATAATCAATGTTTTCCACACTCAAATCTTTTCTCTCACTACAATTACACTAACATTTAAAAAAAAAAAAGAGTTAATAAAATTGACATTTTAATAAGCTAATATTTCCCCAAAATTAGCCTCCATACTGTTGATTACTCTTCAAGAAAATGTAAGAATCACAAGCAGATAATTTTAACTTAAACCACTTACAATAGGTGGGACTTGCCATAACCCTGCAATAATCACTTCAAATTTAGTAACATAGCATAGCGTCTTGGCAATTTACTTTTGATTTTAAAAAAGCTTAAAAAAGACTCAACATTAGATTTTATTTCAAGAGAATTTAAAAAAATCTGTCATTTGTTGTTCTTTATGTGTTTAAATCTTATTCGCCATCTGAAATATGTATTCACCCCTAATGGTGAAACATTGTTGGCAAAAAGCATTAGAATTTTCTGCCAATTGCTTAACAGGTATGCTACCTCTTGAATGTCAATACAGACATAAATCATGGATCTTCTGTATATTTACTATGCTATTCTTCATCAGGGTGCAGCAACAAGCTATGAGATACCCAACACTCTTAAACACACTGCACAAAATGCCTATACACATTGGATAGACACTATTTATTGCGAAAAACGAGAAACTAAAATAGCTTATGCAATTTCCGAAAAGAGAAAAATAGGGTTCTGGAAATAAAAATATCTCAAGTCCAAGTAATTAATAATCCTGTAAAATGTCTTAGAGGACGTTGCACCATTGAATAAACAAATTGCAGCATTGAAATATTCGTATTAAAAACAAAAAGGTAACGAAACTCTGCACAAACTTTCTCACTCCATATTTTAAAAGAGGGTGGTATTTACTATAAACTCATAATACATGTGAAACAAAATAATCTACACCAGTAAACCTGAGCAAAAATTGTGCTATACTTATGTAAAAAAAAATTACTCCAGGTTTTAAATTTTATAACTTTAGTTTTGAAGAATTAAAGTCCTCATTTGTATGTTTAGGCCAATAAAAAAGATTGATATTGGGTCGACAATGGTCAAAACTTCTTATTAAAATTTCAACTTCCATTTAAAATTTTCAACATTTTATTAGGGGTTGCACATGTTATTGTTATCACTTTGTTATTAAATTCCTCATTTATAAATTTTGACCAATAAAATAGGTAAGTATTGACTATTGAGTCTAAAATGATAGAGATAGATCATTGCTGCACAAATATTTCTCCTAAGAATTCAAAGGAAAAAGAACAAACTTTTGAGAGACTTAGTTATTTACTTACTCTTTGGCATTAAATAATTATTGCATTAAATCTTAGGTAGTATCTCTTTACAACTAAAGCTCACAAAATGGTATCAATATAATTGCCAATGTCTCAGGAACTATTGGTTTTATAAAGATATATTTCAAATAATTTTTATTTTATTTTTTATATATTTTACAATTTTGCAATGGTAAGTTAATTAGTATCTCAAATAGTTGTAGATATATGGAAATTTCTGCTTCTGTTAAGTACCCTAAATGTCATTTTATGGGGAAATGAAAATAGCCATTTGGTTTATAATCTTAATCAATGGCCTGGATATGAATTTTAATCAAATTCGTTAGAGCCAATTTTGAGAAAATCAAATTTTTCTTTTTTCACCCTTTAGTAAAGTACTCTTAATTTTAGGGTCAGACAGACACACAGACGGATTTGCAAAAAAAAACACTTTTTTGGGTTCGGGATCAGGAAACGTCGACATCTATCAACATCTCGGGTTAGATTTTTTGACGGTCACAATACTTCTTAAGTTTTAGAAAAGTTAAAAAATTGAAATATATATATTTTCGTTTGGCTTGAATGCTACTGGTTTTATAAAAATATATACTTAAAGTAAAAGATTTTTATTATAAATAGACCTACATATTTGCAATGATAAGTATTTTCATATCTCAAAGGCTTACGGAGATATAATTTAAAATTAGAATTTACGCAATACAGAATCCTTGAAGTCATATTGAGAAAATACATTTTGTTTTAAATATTGATCAGAGCTTATAAATAAAATTTAATCAAAATCATCAGTGCTGATTTGGATAAAATCGATTTATTCTCTTTTTACCATTAAAGAAACTACCCTTAATGATAGGATTAGATATCCAATTCTGAAAATCCCTCGGGGCACTCCTATGAAAACCCCAGTTACTAAGATTTAGCCCAATTGATAAAATGGCGGAGACAGACAGAATTGCGAAAACCGCATTTTCGGATTTGGAGAATGATAAAAGTCGAAATTCTTCAAAATCTCGAGTTTGATTTTTTTTCATACGATTACAATACTTTCTCTACCTGTAAGATAGCGAGAAAATAAATATAAATCGATAGATAGCTGAGTAAATTAATACTTTCTCAATACAAATGAACACCAAATAATCTCCAATTACTTTATTCCTAATATGCTTTCTATTTTGTTAATGCCACTTGTCCTGTAAGTAGTACCATTAGTCTTAGATCCTTAATTTAAAAAAGTATTTCCTCCTCACTAAAGCATTTAGGCTCACTCACTTTTTTTTCTAGATATAGTTTCAATTCAGGCATCTAGTTAGTATTTAAAGGTTATAATAAAGGTTGAATAATAAATAACACATAATTCATGATAAAAGTTTGGAAACACGCGCAATCTGTTTTTGTTTCCTCTGGCTCTTCAAATGAAATATCATATATAATGATATAGCAATAAACAAGATGTTAGATTGTATTTTGCTTAATCCCTTGAAATACAATTAGGATCATTTTTGTTACTACTTTTTCCTTAGTATGTTAAGAATCAACATTGTTAAAGTGGGAATCAATATTCATCCACATTCAAAAAGTTTTGTTACAATTTTTTTGCTTATATTATGTATATATCCTGCCTATTTAATGTTGCACCGAAATAACCTGTAACATTTAGTTTGACCGTTATTAAAAATAAAAAAGCTTTAATGGCAATTTTAAGCTAAACTTTATCTGGTTTTGAAGATGTATTTTTTGCTGTATAGGCATGCATAAACTAATTCTTTCATGTTATAATGTTAATATTTTAAAAATAAATATATTAATTAATGGTTCTATTTCCAGCGCATGGTCAGAGGAAGGATGTCATGTGGAAGACACCAATTTTACTCATACACTTTGCCAGTGTAATCATCTAACTAATTTTGCTGTTCTCATGGATATCCATTCAAATTACCTTTCTCCTCGTCATCAGGTGGCCTTGCAGATCATAACTTATGTTGGTTGTATTATATCTGTTGTTTGCCTTGTTTTGGCAATTATTACTTTTCAACTCTTCAGAGGATTGAAGGTTTGTAACCATCCCACTATGTATTTTATTATACCATTTTTACATTCAACATTACAAACTTTTCCCATTATCTTAGTATTATTTTACTTTTATCAAAAGTGATAGCCAAAAACCATTACATAAATATTTTTATATAACAGCTGAAATTTTCAAATACAGGCCTTTTTACCTTGTTCCTACTTAACTTAGGAATATAATGTTCCATAAATGTACTGTTTTAGTCTGACCGCACCATTATTCACAAGAACCTATGCATTTGCCTGCTTGTGGCAGAACTCCTGTTTTTGGCTGGAATTGGTCAAACAGATAAACCTGTCATGTGTGGCATAGTTGCTGGTCTACTACACTTCTTCTTCCTGTGTGCATTTGGTTGGATGTTTTTAGAAGGTCAGTTTTGTCTCAATTGATGCATAATTTAAACAAACATGGGTATTTTTTTAACCATTCAACCTTTCTCTAATTCAATCGTCCATGTTAATTATTTTTTTTCCTGAGTATTATTGGTGTAAATACATTATTATAAAATGTTAGATTCAGGCGAAGTGGGATTATTACTAGAAAAACTCTTTCCAAAAATGTATGGGTTAGGATATAATTCTTTGTTTGAAATAAAGCACTGGCCTTGATCCTGGTTGAAAGTAAACAAGATAAACAGCATGCTTAACCGTAGTGTTAGTCGAAAGTTAACTGGTTACCCCACTTTAAACCATTTTATTTAACTTTGTAATTTTTATAATACATAAATAATATTTTATAAACCCATAATCCATCCAACCCCTCCATTATTCACAATTGGTTTTGTTTATAAATTTATTTTAGGATAATAGCAACTGCTTCTGTGGCCGCATAGTTTAAGACACTATTCTTGCAGTTGACTTGACTGCCGATAATGGGGAGATCGAGGTTTTAATCTCAGGTGTGCTGAGGGTGGTTTTCCCAAAATGGCTTTTCACTTTTCCACACAAATGTGGGTACACTTCCTTTAAACATAACCTTTTATATCCCTAACACCATCAGCATATTTGGTACAAAGGTATATACCCCAAAGTGGCAGTAAGTTGCAGCGCTAAAAAAATAGTATAATCGCAACTGCTTGGACTAAAATAAATTTAAATAATCAAGTTAATCAGTTTTTTAATGTGATTAAATATAATTCAACATCTTTTAGATAAAAAATTAATCTCAAGTAACATTCCTTTTTAATTACTTGTCTTAAAATAATATACATATTTGTGTTTTGTATTTAGTGCTAATATAGTGAGTGCCCAATTCAAACAGTATAACAATAGAATTTTAATTTCAGGGAAACATGTAAATTTTCAAAATATGATATAATTTATTGGTGTCGATTGATTTTAATTGACATATTTATGCAAGATTACTAACTTTTAAGTCTCGCATCTAAAACCCATTTGGGTTGTATGCTACTAGCTTATTCAGCTTAAATCAAACCTATTGATGAAATTGGTTACAAAACATAAATTCTTGCGTAGGCAATTTCCTATTTTAATACTGTTGCACTAGTACTTATATAAAATGTTTACACATATTTCTTGATTCTCAATCTACTCTATAAAAGATATTAACTAATCACAATAATATTGGTTAATTATCTCATATTTTACGAAGGACATCTTGAGATTTCTTAACTCATTTGCTGCGTTAATCGTATATATATCTGATCTCAGCATTATAGTCATTGACTGGAAATCGACTTAACCCCACGATGTGTAAACTTTATCTACCTTTGCTGCGACAGTTGTAAATAGCCACATGAGTGTTAGAATGCTGAATGTGTCATACTAGCATGCCTGAGCGCCTCTGACATCTGGTGCTAGTTTTGAGAACTCTCAATTACCAGCTGCTAAATCATAACAATAGAAGCACGTGTTTACTTCTCCATTTCACTACTTGTAGCTCATGTGCAATATTTATGTGGCAGAAAACATTGTTGAGGGCTATATTAGTGTAGTATTTGTTATATTTACCCGGTTATTCTACTGTGTTAGTAACATTTAATTAATGATTGATGAATTAATGCCATGTGAAGTAAATAAAAAAATATTTGGTTAGAATGACAATTGACAAATTTAAGAATTCAGTGGGTTTAGGCATTTATATATTCATAGTAATTTAGTAAGTAGAGTTATAATAATAATTATTCAAATGAATGCCTAATAAAAGCAGTATACAAAAGGATCTAATTAAAAAATGAATAAGTAATATGAAATATGAGGTAAAAGTTAAAAAGACAACTTGGAAATTAATTTACCAAAAAACATATTGAATGTTTAAGACAAGAACCTTTAAAACAATTAAACAAAATATAGATGTATGGTTGGATAGAGAATTGATTTTACTATCGGGGCCCTGTATTGCGCTCTTGACACAAGTTTTTGTTTGGCATCTGAAGCACCTTAAAAATGTGTTTAATGCAGGATTTTTCTTTTAAAAAGGTGTGTTTCATTCCTATGTTTTATTCAAATTGCTCAGATCTGTACGGTTTAGTCTTAAGCACACTTATATTGTTGGATAGATAATTGATCTTACTATCATGACCCCACTTTGTGCTCTTGACACAAACTTTGGTTTGGGCCCTGGAGTGCCTTAAATATGTGGTGTTTAGTGCAGGATATTACTTTTAAAAAATGTACTTCATGTTCAGGCCAAATTGCTTGGATTTGTGTTATAAGCCCAATCAAACATAATGTTAGTAATTTTTGAACAATTTTTTTTTTCCCCCATTTTAATCTTTTTTTTTTTTTCTGGACTAATTTTGTGTTGGTTATATTTGTTTTCCTTGTGTTGATTATAGACTTGTAGTTTATTGTGGATGTTGAATAGTTCAGCCCAATAATAAAATGGTGTTGTGAAAGTATCTAATGCTGTCAATTTGTCATAATATAGTATTTAAATTCAGGGTTGCCAACAAGATGATACTAGGGTTATTTATATATATATAAATATACATATGAAATTATCTATATCTTTGTGTATAAGACAAGCACCTTATACACAGGTATATTATGTAATGTTTATTAAAATAAGTGTAATAAATTAAAATCCATGTTTAGATTTTAAACTAATAAGACAATAAGTAAAAAAATTATCTTTTTATATTAACATAGAGATAGTTCTGCTCTCGAGTAAGTACATAATGAGTTAAGGAGAGCTTCTGCTGCTGCCATCTATCAAACATGTGGCACCGCATTAAATAGATATAATTCAGGATTTTGTGGTTATAATTCAACTATTTCTAGTGGATAAAAATCAGAATTTTTATTTGTGGTGCTTGTTTAAGAAAATGTCTGAATGGAGACCATTCAGAATACAACAAATTGGACTTTTTATTTGTGGTGCTTGTTTAAGATGTATGAATGAATACAATTCAGGATTTTGTAGATATAATGCAAATAATTACATTGAATACAAATCAGGATTTTTTTTAAAGTCGTTTATTTGAAACTCTCTGAATGGATACAATTCAGGATTCTGTGGATAGTATGAGAATTGATACAAATCAGACTTTATTTGTGGTGCTTGTGTAAGAAATGTCTTAATGGATACAATTTCGTCATCTCTAGATGGGTCCTTAGAGTAATTATATCTCTAATAATATTCAGAATTATCGGATTTGAAAAAAATTCTGATTAAGATTTGATTTATTTAAAAAAATCAATTTCAATTTTTTTAGGGATTTTTGAATCCTTACTTATAGTTCAGCCCTATGCCATAAAAACTGGTTGACAAGCTGTATGAATATATTTGGGAGGCTGGATGAGTTAATTGGACGACACAACTTAGACCAAATTCTAGACAAGCAATTGTCCAAAGGTACCTGGTAAATCCCTTGACTTGTAATTTAACTGGGCTATGTCAACCACCAGGATTACTATTTAATTTCACCTTAAAATACTTGTACGCATAAGTTTAACAAGCTAGCCCTGCTCATCATTGTATATGTTTAGTAGTGGTATGTTATGTCAAGCACTCCTTGTATAAATATGTCTGGGGTTTGAGGGTTGGTCAAGTTACCAACAAGTTCATACATCAGTGGCCACGTTTTCCAAAGCGTTACTCTCGCATTAGACTAAATTGCCGGTGCTTCTGATATTGAGGTTTTAATCCTGGTCGCGTGTACCGAAGTTATTTTCCTCCAAATACCTTTCTCATTTTCCTCTAAATACCTTTCTCATTCCTACCATATCAGCTTCATTATATATCTGTGTATACGTTGAACGGTAGTGAATTGTGTTAGGGGGGAATAAACTAATTCAGTTGATTGAAATTATCATCAGCAACAGATGACAGCCATTCAAAGGAATGTATCTAAATTTAAATTTGAAAACAGAATCCTGGATACTGGATTAAAAATGGCAAACTTTGCCTTAGTGTGCCAATAGTTAGTCACACTGTATTATCCAGGATTGATTTCATGCTAGCTCATTTCTCAGTCATCACTCTCATTTAAGGCAGAGTCTTTTTTATGAATGTGTGAGGTTGTCGGTTCCTCGGAACTATATAAAAAAAATCCAATGCTGATGTAGGGTACTTATTTATACTGTCACTTGTCGAGTTGTTTTTTTTAGATCAGTTGGCCGTCTCATCTGTTGGGGCTTCTTATGTATGAGCTTGTCTTGTATTTGGTCCAGGTTGTGTCTGACCATTTGACTGTTTTATCACTTTGTCTTCCTATCTATAAGCTTGTCCAGCAGTTGGTTCATGTTGTTGGCCACTTGGCCTCCAAATATATGTTTTAGTTTTGTCAAGCAGTTGGCTGTCTGTCGCAAGGTCCTTCTCTTGTTGGCCACATTGTCCCGCCCTGTGACTCCTCTGTGTTAATCATGCCTTCTTACTAACAGTTTGTCCTTTTGTATTAACAGTTTGTTATCGTATCAGTTTACATGCACTTTGTCACCCTAGCTTATCAATAGGACACACAGGCTTTTAATTTACCATGTAACTGTAATATTATTACACACAAAAATTGTGATCACTTAGTTCTAATTTATATTTTCTATATAGGCCTAGTCTTAAAATCAGAATTGATTAAAAACCACACCCCTGCAGAAAAGTTACCATGCTTATTGTGTTTTATAATCTTTTGGTTAGAATTCGACTCATAGATTTTTTGTATTCAAGATTTGTATTTAAGATATAATGGATGTGACCCATCTTTAATTTTACCTTAATAAATATGTGCACTATCTAAAACCAACACAGCTACTATAGTCGTATGACCTGTCTTTGTTAATTGCTTATGAAATAGTGGAAGCGATAAAAATAAGATGAGATGGTTTTGAATCTAATATGCAAGGAGCTTGTTGGAGAAGCAGAAGGGCTAAGAAACTGGTTAGGAGACTGGACAAGATGGGGAGACTGAAAGTCCCTCACCCACACTTTCCTAAGTATAGAGGGAATAAGATGAGGCAAGAGCAAGCCTTCTTAAAGTTTAAACTTTCTGTAGATAAGATGTTAAGAGAAGAAATAATGCTGCATTAATACTACATAAAAAAGATTGGTTATTTTATGAGAAACCAGTGAGTGTGTAGTCCAAGTCAACAGACAAGGTATACTGCACCAGACCCACAGCCTACAGGTACAGGTTTCACTAGAGAGAGGACACAAATCTCCATCTCAACTCATTTAGCCGGCTTCCACAAAGCTAGTTTCAGGTACCGACCCAGTTCACTCTTTATATAATCCTACCTCACAAAGAGCTCACACAGGCTGTCCATTGTAATTACACTGGTCCCTTCATGGGGAACATTTGGAAGTGCTGCTTTTATCACTAAACATTGACACCTGTGATTCCTAAGTGTCAGTAGACTAAACCTTGCTCAAGGAGCACAGTGAAACTTCTATAAGGCTAAGGATCTGGTATATATTTTCTCTGTGCCCTAGTCCCACATCTTTAAGATGACCTGGGACAAAATAAGAATGTAGCGAGTTCAAATATGGCTACACTTTCTGTAGAGCTGTTTAGAAGGAAGCAGATAGTGTCTTAATAATACAATGTGAGCTAGAAGTCATGCAACCCATTATATAAAATTATTTAAAATAAGCTAATAATTATTTTAAAAACAGATGTACATTTATGAACTTCAATAAATGTTGGAAATGTTCTCCATCAGCGTCTATGGAGGCGTCAGTGTGTTTCATGATGTTTGCTGCAACCTTCTGTAAAGTCCCTGGATTTACGCTGGCTAAAAATACCTTGATGTTTTGTCTAAGTTCGTCGAGTGTATGTGGGTTGTTTTTTAAACGCAATTTCTTTTAGGTGACTAGAGATAAAGGTCTGGTGACTTAGGCGGCCACAATCCATGGGAAATTATTCAAATTCCTTAGAACTCTTTATTGATTAAAGAGTTCTTATTCATATTTTTAACTAATTTCTTATAAATTCTAAGCCATTTTTATTGTCTTTATGTCATCCAAGTCCAAGTCCTGGTAGTAAACAAGAATAGGCAACAAGATTTTTCACCTACTTAAGAATATATACTTTTTATTATTAACAGTGGTATTTAATATGGACATGTTCAACATTATGCTGGCTAGCTATTTACAAATTATTTGGGAGACTTTACTATCCTTTTTAAGAGATTCTGTGTAATAGTAGTATTTATGAAAGTGTTTATTTACTTTTAATCTAATAAGTGCTATTAATTACCTAACTTAGTTATTATTTCTCTGTTTCAGGCTTCCAGTTATATGTTATGCTTATAGAAGTTTTTGAAGTCGAGAAATCAAGAATTCGGTGGTACTATTGCTTTGCCTATGGAGTACCTTTGATAATTGTAGCAGTATCTTGTGTAGTGGACCCATTTAGCTATGGGACAGATAAATACTGCTGGTTACGAGCAGACAACTTCTTTATATTTAGCTTTGTGGGACCTGTCATTGTTGTGATACTAGTAAGTTTTATTTTCTTAAATGTATATGTATACTGAAAGTCAAACATAGAATTTTTTTAACCCACTTAGTATTCAGAGAGAAAAAATCCACTTATTATGTTATATATTTATTTTATTCCTTTCATATGACTTAATGAAAAGTATATTTTAAAAAGTGGGCACATCTTATTTCTTTAAAAATCCAAATAAACACCTAATATGATTCAAAATAGATGTTTTTTAGGATATGCACAGGCACACACAGTGTGGATCTCGATAACATGTAAAGAAAGCAAAAAATGACTTCATTAAAAACATTATTAATGCATATTAAATTAAAAACCACAGTAATTAATATTAGCAAGCATCTTTAAAACCTCTTGTAAAAAATATCTGATAGAAAATCGATTATGAATTTTCAACAGTTGGAGGCAAAAAATATGTACATTTTAATTCAAAATAATGAGTCACCAAAAGGCAGAGTAAACCATTTAATTAATCTCTCTTCATTCTTTAAATGTGATCATCCTCCAAGGATTATTTTTTTTAAGTATATTTAGCTTTTTTGGTTGCATCTCACCACCCATTTTGGTTGTACGCATATATGGTAATTATGCTAATGTGGCAGGGATGAGAAATATACAGTTTATAGAAAATAAACCCGCAAATGTGTAGAGGAGGAGGAATTGGAAACCATTTAGTAAAAAAAAATACCCTCATTAAACAAGGCCAAGAGTCAAATCCTAACCGCCCCATGACTGGCAAGTCAGACCAAATAATTTTGCCCACTAGTGCAGGAGTTTTTAGTTTCATGACATATTATTAAAGAAAACTGCTTTGTGTGTTTGTGTGTGTGTGCACGCCTCTAAAAATTACATTTTTTAAAGTTCTGAGAAAGCAATTTTTTAGAATACAATATAAGTTAGCAATATTACTGCAACGTTCTTCGGTAACCGCATGGTTTGAATAGACTAGACAGCCGATGACAGGGAGATTGGTTTCAACAATCCTTGCCGTGTATATGGAGTGGTTTTTTCTTACATGGTTTTCCACGTTCCCTCCACATAAATGCAGCCACACTTCCTCTAAATTCAACCTTCAACACATTAGCCTAATTTGTACACACTCATGCACAGTTGATTCCTCAGTTAAACAAAATTTTAAACAGTAAGCTGAGAAACACATTTTAACTGAGACAAAAAGCAATGAATTAAACAAAAGGAATGTTTCATTTGGGGAAAGCACACTGTGTTTAAGTTTTATTGGTACACACATTACATTTATTTAAAAATAACTAAAGCCAAAAGCAAACTAAATCTACATAGGTAAAATATGGATATAGTACATAATGTATACCAAAATAAGTTTATACATTGCTCAAGGATGAATTATTTGAAAAAAATGATCATGTATATCATGATGTGTTTTCTTAATGGATTGAAACTGAAAAAAGTTAGAACAGGTCTCATGCTGAAAAGGACTTTATTGCATCGGAAAGTGACATCTTTACGGGGCACCCTGACAAGTGTCTTTTGATTCAGTTAAATTTGCTGACACATAAACAAAATCGGTGCACTATTTGGTACAGTTGCAATCAATGTTATCCCTCAGGACATAAACATATTTATGTATATTGCTTAGTGCTATTGTAAACAATTTTATACTGAAAGCATAATTTCTATCAGAACATGATTACTAAGAGACAGCACAAACTCTAAAAGCACAACTTTGCAATAACTGAATTGGATGCTGTCCCCATGAGCTCTATGTTATGAGTGTGCATGCCATCTACATACAGTTTGTTATTCAATCATACAACTCATTGCCCCAATTAAGCGAAAAAAAATTATACTAATTAATTGTTTTGTGCACGTTAAACACATCAAAATGATAAATAAAAACTTAGATATTTTATTATTCATGCCTTTGCCTAAACATTGTTTACTAATACAGAATTCTAACATAATCACTTTGCACACGTCTAATTCATAGCATTTGTAGTGTTTTAAATACTGGACAATCTTACACTTTCCTATGTTTTGTTCAGATTTTATTTACAATTGAATGCATGAGTATTCTAACCTAACAAGCCTGCAAGCTTTGTTGAATTTAAAGATTAAATTTAAATTGCTTTTGAATTGAAAACTCTCAGATTGAAAGGGTGAATACTGGTGGCTGTAAACTGCTCATATCATTGTGTCCTTTAATTGAGATCTAACAAAACAAAAGCTATAACACACACACCTCAACTTCTTGTCAATGTTTCTTAAAATACCCTTTCCTAATCTAAGGTGAGAGTGTAGAGGCTCTGTGAAAAGGTCAGTGTTTTTGCAGTTTTTACAACAAAACATGGCCAAAATAAATAAAATATTGTTTCAATGAAAACATATAGTAAAATTTTCTACACATGGTGATATAAACACTTTTTAATATTTGTCATGAGCTTATTATATTTGGAAGAAGGTACATGAAAGGTGCATAGAAACATATAAAAGGTACGACACAATCTAACTTTTATATGTTTCTATCCACCTTTCCTGTACCTTGAGGCTGTTTTTACAGTTTTTACAGCAAAACATGACCAAAATAAATAAAATATTGTTTCAATAAAACATATAGTAAAATTTTCTACACATGATGATATAAACACTTTTTTAATATATGTCATGAGCAAAAAAAAATGCTTTGTAAAATGCAAAAAACACTGTCCTTTTCTCGAATTCCCTACATCACCACCTTAATATCTAAATACAAAATTAAATTATTTTTTAATTGTTTATTTTTTAATAAATGCACAACTTATTGGATTGTAAAATATGGACCTTTAGATATACATCAGGGAATATTTAATGTAATTTTGTATTAAGCACAATATTACTATTTTAAACACATTGGGAACTTTATTTAACACTTTCTTTATTGCTTTCTGCCATAGTATCTAAAATAAAATTGCTGCAACCAATAAAGGGACATATTTTCTTTATCATTCCTGAAAGAAACATCATTTGAATCATTATCTAATCTACAGTAATATTGAGTATTAGAATTTATTATGGTATTGAATGAATGCTCATAACTATTTACCCAATAAAATGGTCTTAGGTTATGCCACACACTGCATTTGTCAATTTAATTAGATGTATATGATAATATTAACCTGTATAGCTAGTACTATTTTATGAATTTTTCAAAATCATTAGCCAAAAATACCCTGAGAATATTTAATTCCATAAAGATACCCCCACATAGATTGTATGTATTTTTAAATGGTGTCAAATTTTTACAAAGAAGGTGCAAATTAAAATTGCATGCAAGCAATAAAATCTTGATCAAGCTATGATTAAAATAATTTACTGTCTTTAAAATTTGTTAGTGACGGTACCATATAAACTGCTCGACAAGCTATAAAAAATTACTTGGAAGGCTGAGTGGGTCAAGTGGCCGACACGACCTGGACCAACAATCTCATGTATAGGAGTACAAAGTGATAGATAACCAAGCGATTGACACAAGAGAACAAATATGTAAAAAGACCAACTGTTAGACACCCAGAAACGACATGAACAAAGTGCTTGACATGAGCTGGACCATGTGATAGACAGGCTCCCATATAAGAGGACAAAGTAATAGACAGCCTAGCGGCCGACACAAGAGGACCAATTGATCGACAAACATCGAGATGAATCCATTTAAGAGTGGCTCAAGTGACAGACAAGTTATTTCAAAACTAACAAAGTTATGAACATGGTAGTAGTGGTTGAAATGACAGTTCTGACCACTTTCTCCCCTAACCTAACATAACCTAATCTTAACAGGTTCTCAATTACACAAGAGTACCTTATGTCCTTGTATTTTTCATTCTGCTCCTTGCAGTCCCCCTCCTCACTTGAGTCTAGATTCCAGCCTCCATCCCATACTCTCCTCCCAGCCTTCATCCCCTTCTCTTACCATGGCAGCCTATCACTCTTCTCCCCTCTTCCCAGTCTCCTACCCCCAGCCTTCATTTGCACAACTTACAGTCCCCATCCTGTACTCTTACCTCCGTTGAGCCATACACGTTCCTGTATTCATCCTGAGCAAGAGATAGTTTGGCTCGATAATGACCGTGTTGATCCCATCCAGCTCCAATTCATCTTCTTTAACACCCATCCTGCTTACCAGCCGGTCCTTAAACCTTGACAGCTTAGATCTTGTACCTTAAACGATGTAATCATCATCTTACCACTCGATCCTTGATACATGACGGCTTAGATCTTGTACATTAGACGATATGTCCTTTCTGCTTAGCACACATCCCTCAAAATATTCTGAAACGGTATGAAATAATTATGCACCATTCTCCACCTGACACCTTAAACATTGAGACCATTCATCAAGGTTCGATCCCAGTTGGGTGGATTAAAGGTGGATTTTCATAAATGGTTATCCACACTCGCTCCATGAAAAATCGGATGCAGTTCCTCTAAATTCAACTTTACTCATCCCTAAACACATTAGCGTAGTTAGTGTATAGGCGTATAACCCGAACGAATATTAACTCTATAGTAGGTATAACGCGGTGCTAAAAATTAAAAATATGTAGCAATTAATATACAGGCTAGATATTAAAATTATCTCTTTGAAAAACAATAAAAATCCTTTTTATTGTCGCTTATTACTGGTTACCAATTTTACATACTATTTTAAAACTGTTGTCAAATTTTAAGTTTTAATGAAGTTACAAAGGAATTTTTATTCATTGGTTTTCAACTCTTTCTTCATGAATAAGCGAGTATATTATACCCTCCTCACCTCTAATCTATTAATATAAAAATAAGATAGTTCATACGTGTGGACTAGCACTCGCTGTTCTTTAATGTTGCAGCCAGCTTTGCAGAATTAATTGCGACTGTTTAATTCCAGATATTCTTTTATAAGGTCATCATTAGTTCGAGTTATTCTCACCTACATTTTTACTCTAGCAAACCCTACAAAATATGTCAAGAAGTGTGAGGTTAACCTGACGGTTTGGGGGGGAAAATTATTTGATTGTAAACCAGGACAATCGTTTATTGAATTTGTTCTGTCACTTAGCCCACTCTTAACTGGATGATATCGAAAGTTTGTCGAGCAGTTGGTCCTCTCATGTTGACCGCTTGGTTGTCTATCACTTTGTACTCCTATACATGAGCTTGTCTAGCAGTTGGTACAAGTCGTGTTGGCCACTTGACCTACCCACCCTTCCAAATTATGATTGTCATTTTGTCTACCGGTTGGCTGTCTATCACATGGTCCAGCTCATGTCGCTCTCTTGGTCCATGTCATTTCTTTTTGTCTAGCAATTGGCGGTCTAACACTTTGTCCTCTCATGTTGACCACTTTGTTGTCTATCCCTTTCCCTGCTCCTGGTAGTTACAATATGTCCTTAGTTAATCACTTTCAAGTCTATTTTTTTAAATCAATACAGGGATTGAACTCTGAACCATAGGCTGTGTTTCTAATCTATAAAGTACCTGACAAGCTCACAGGTCCACCCTGGACTCTGTACAGGGCAAATCTGGCTATCTCTGTGGGAGAATATTGTGATACAATAAGCCAAAGGTCCCAGGTTCAGTTCCCATGTACAGGGGTAATTTATTAATACTTGAAAATTACAGTTGTCAGATATATCTTTTTTTTTTTTTAAGCTTATAACAAATCATTAATAAATGTGTGTACATATCGATTATTGGTAAAATATTTACACTGTTTAACATAATTTTTTTTTTCAGGCGAATCTAGTCTTCTTGAGTATGGCAATATTTATGATGTGTAGACATGCAAATGCATCGGCATCAATGAAAAGTAAAGAACATTCCAGACTTTCTAGTGCAAGGTTAGTTTCATAGAAATTATTTTAGATTGATTTTCTGGTAATTGTATAGAACATATTTTCAACACTTGTCAAACTTTGTATTTATTTAATAACCTTAGGATTTATGTGCCATTCTTATTTTAAAATAACTATATTAAATATTTTACATTTGACCTTTAAAATTTAAAATAAACCTGAGCTTTTTTATCATCTTTGTTTTCTCGACTCTTGTCACCATTGAGAACTTAAAAGAAAATTGCTTATGTTCGGGTTTGACTATTTTTGATCATGGTGCATAGCCAGACTACTGATAGATTTAAATCAAACTGTCTATCTCTGGTAACCTTGATGTAATAGGCCTAGTTCAATAGATTTGTATAAGGGTTATCGGCAGCTCGTCGCTTTAAAACCTGTAGGACACGTTCAGTCCTGTTCTTCAATTATTTCTAGATAATACATTTAAAATAAGATACACATTTTGTCTATATTTGTTAAAAATTCATTGATTTAAACGAAAATAAAAAATATCACTAACAACATGCAAAAAATAAGAAAGAACAAATTCACTTCAAAGAATGTGGATATGTTGTATAAACTCTGCAGCTGTGTTATTACTGTGCAAAATTATACATGTATGTATGTTCATTGTCCTCACAACTTCACAGGAAACGGTACTAAGATTTTTTTCCACATCACAGCCACAAATCCAGCTTTTTTTTTCTTTTTCTTGAGCCACCTATTAAAAAAGAGTTTTTCATTTTTCTTGGCTTCTGTTTGTTTTATACATAATTTAGGACATGGCCTTTACTTATGATTTTAATTTGCTTTTTCGATCAAGAGTTGATCTTGAAACATTTATTGTCTTAACCATCTGATTACTTATTTATTTAATTTACCTATGTAAAATGTTACCACATATAACTTAACAAATCAACACAATCCTAAAATTACCCTACATATAAACACTCACACTATACACATCACTAATATGCTTAAGGCGTGGGAACACGCAGAGTTTCTTGCAACAATATTGCTGGTTCATGCTATACACAAAATATATCTTACAAGCTTTCAACTTCATAGCGAGTATAGGAAAATACCTGCATTTGCAGAAAAGACAGGACTAGCTAACCACAGCCTGCTGGTGACAATATCTCGGGGGGTGGGAATGTTTGATTTCACACTGCAAGGCGCTGACAGCCGCGTGCCTGACTATGCAATTTCAAAATCATTGCCTGCTATTACCTAAGCCGAAAACATATTTTTCTTGAAACTATTAGGTGTATGGCAAAATAAAACTGTCATGTGAGTGCAAATAATTATTTTTCAAGGCTATGATTCTTAAATTGGGGGCGGGGGGCTTTGCGCCTCAAGAACAAGTCACACCTACTGAAGAGAACAGTGTCTCGAGTAGTTATTTTGTTACGTTTTCATAGTAAATTTGGATGTACTTCATTAATTAATACACAGTTCAGGAATCAAATAATTATATCCGTCCTTACATAGTTCAAAACAAGAGGTTTTTTGGGCAAATAACACGGTAATAAATTAATTGAGACCCATTAACATTGAATTTCTAAATTTGGTCAAAACTAGGAAAGGAAAATTTTAATTTGCTTTTTATGTTGAGGAAAATAATGTGATGTATTATTAGGGAAGACTGCTATTGTATTAAAAATAAATTGCTAAACAGCTATGTTACAATATTTATATTTTAGCTAATTCTAAAAGGTTTATAATCATATAAACTTCTCAATATTATCCACAATTAGCACCAACTTCAAGCCCATTCAAATGGAATAAGTTTCTATAACCATAAACAGAAAATATATAATGGCAACTTAGAAACCATCAACCGACACACTGCTGTGAGTTTTCACATAGTTCGAGATGTGGGTGAAAGTTGGTTAATTTCAATCAATTAAATGAAAAAACCTAATTTATACTTTTGAAATATTGGTAGTCATATATTACTTTCTCTCTATCTTACAGGTAGAGAAAGTATGGTGACCGTCAAAAAAATCAAACTCGAGATTTTGATGAATCTTGAATTTTCGTGACTCCCTGAATCCGAAAAAGTGGTTTTTGAATTTCCGTCTGTCTGTACCTCCAACTAGAGTCTAAACTATTTTATCGATTGAGCTAAAACTTGATATGTAGGGTTTTCATAGGGTTGCCCCGAGGGTTTTTTAAATTGGATATCTACCTCTAAAATTAAGGGTAGTTTACTAAAGGGCAAAAAGAGAAAAAGTCGATTTTCTCAAAATCGGCTCCAACGATTTTGATTTAAATTTCATTTATAAACATTAATAAATATTCCAAACAAAATGGCTACTCTCAATATTTCGGCAAAATGGCTTCAAGGGCTCCGGTCAGATGCGTAAATTAACATTTTTTATAATAACTCCGAAACTATTTGAAATATGAACTTACTTAGCATTACAAATATGTATATATATTTATAATACAAATATTTTAATTGAAACATATTTTTATAAAATCAATAACTTTCAATCTATACACAATTATATATATTTTTTAACTTTTTGGACATTAAAGTTTTAAGTATTGCGACCGTAAAAAAAATCTAACCTGAAATGTTGATGGATGTCGACGTCTCATGACCCCCCGAACCCTAAAAAATAGTCTATGCAATGCCGTCTGTTTGTGTGTCTTTTAAAACTTAGAATTAAGAGTAGTTTTATAAGGGGTAAAAAGAGAAAAAAATAGGTTTTCTCAAAATCTGCTCCAACGATTTTGATTAAAATTTGTATCGAGGCGTTGATTAAGGTTTTTAATAAACTGGCTATTTTCATTTTCCCATGAAAATGATTTTTATTTTACTTTACAGAAGCGTTTATTTCTGTATCGAAACAACTTATCGTTGCAAAATTGTAGGACTATTAGAAATAAAAAAACTTTTATTTGACATATATTTTTATAAAAACAACAGTTTCTGAGATATTTGCCAATATATTAATACAATTTTGTGAGCTTTAGTTGTAAACATATAATACTTAAATCTTGACGCAATAATTCTTCAATGCCCTAGAGTAATTAAATGTAAGTAAGTATCTAAAAAAAGTATGTTATTTTTCCTTAAACCTCTTAGGAGAAATCTTTGTACAGCAATGATCTATCTCCATTTTAGACTCAATAGTCAATATTTACATTTTTTATTGGTCAAAATGTATAAATGAATAATTAAATATCAATGCGATGACTTGAAGATGTGCAACACCTAATAAAATGTTAAATATTTAACCGAAAATCGAAATTTTAATACGAAGTGTTGACCCTTGTGGACCCAATATTAATCTTTTCTATTGGTCCAAACATACAAATGAGGACATTAATTCTTTAAAAATAAAAATATGAGATTTAAAACTGAAATTTTGATGAATCTTGACGGCAATCTTGCCTTCTTATATTATTCCGTTCAGAAATCTTACGAGTTTATAGAAAGAGAGAGAAAGTCTGTGCAGTGCGCTGTACCATTTATTTTTTAAGTTTTCTAAGCCACCTATACCACAATTCCTCTATAGTTACTCAGCCTGAACACTTCAATAATCACTTGCAATAGATATACCTTGTAAAATTTGTAGTCCTGTGTGGGAATGACATTTTGACTTTAGGAAATTCTCTGGCGAGAAATAATCTCTTGCAGGGATGGGAAATGGGAAAAAATGTAAAAATAAATTTTACACTTTAGGGTTGTTTATATTAATCAGATTTGTAAAATTAGTTTAAACTTAGCTATCCCATTCATTCCAATCAAAATTAAAAATAACTTCATAGTTTTAATAAAGTTTTTAGTGGTATTCGTCAAAAATTGTTTGAATAGTCAGGAAAAGGGACAAAAACTATGATTCAGTTGCAGTAATTGGTATGAACAATAAATTTGTCTTCTGTGATCTTGTAAAAAAAAAAAATACACTCAATATTTATCTATTACTTTATTTTTAAATGTTAAGTTTTCCAAATAAAAACTTAATATTTTGTCTACCAAGTGTTGAGTAAAATTTTTTATATAAGGTAAATAAAAAAACTAGATCTAATGCAACTATTATAGTTGTGTATTTTTAATCAAACATGTTTGGTATAAATATAAATTCTAAACATATATTATAAGAGTGACTAAAATAGTATGTAGATAATAGAACTCATTGTGTGAATTTTAATACATACTTTCTCAGTAAAACATAAAAATATTGAAACTACTCTTAATAAATACAATTGAGCCACAATTTCGTCCATAAGAATAACACAAATGTTTCTCAATGAAGCTAGTGTGGTTACCCCTTACGTTTTAGTTACTAAAGATCTCACAAAAAGCACTGTTGCACTTCACAAAATATTAGCTTATCTAACTATTATCTATGTGAAAAGCAAATAGATGCCATTACAAATAATAACATTTACATAATAGAAATGTCTTTATGCAAATAACTGTGTTGGTGTATTTCATACATAATTTGTAATTAAGCCACTTTCATCATTATTTTATGCTAAAAAAATAGGTTTTCTATTCAGGGATATATATTCAAATTCCTTCACTCTAGTTATGTTATTTAATGGCACTCAATTGTTTTGTAAGGAGTTACAAAATAAAAGCGACTGAAATTTCGATTGTCCATTAAGGGTGTATTGCCCAAATTAATAATATAATAATTATATATATATATATAATTATTATAGTATTAAGTCTTCTTAAACCAAACTTGGATCCGTGTATCAAATATAGATTAAATGTGTTTAAGCACAGTGTTTACTCAAAAGTTTGAGATTTTGGCATCTAATGCAACAATTTTTAGAAAAACCAAGGATGGAAAGATTTCATATTTGGAATACTAGAAGTATTTGAGGAGGTTTATTAATTGAAATAAATATTATTTCAATGAACCTTCAATTAATAGCATAAAAAAATTGCCAAATGCAATATTCAATTTAATTTTCTTGTATTCTCAAACGTGTGTAAAAAATGAGGGAAGTAAATCAATTAATGCCGGCTTCTTTTCACTTTATAATGGTACCTCATCCACCTTAATATTCAATCTGAAACTCATGAGAAATGATACAATCTGAGTTGCTTCATATTTTGCCCCTGGATTTTGAAAATATATCTGATAAAATCCCTCAATACCTGAAACAGAACGGCCTGGTTAGAGTAAAGCAGGCAACTCATCCCTTCTCACTCAGTCACACTAGCTGTCTGTCCTTGAAACCATAAATATGTTGCCAGCGGTTTTGTCATGTTTGTGAAGCTTATTGCCCTGACCCATCACCATCTCTCTTTAGGGATTGTTACCTGGCTCTCCATTGTTTTCAAGTCAGTGTAGCAAGTGTGAAGATAGTTGAAAGGATTTTTTTCAGTGTAGCGGAGTGTAATTCCATTTAATGTCTTTAGGGATGTGTGAAATGTAAAAATAGTGGAAATAATATTTTTATTATTTTAAAAAATGGCCCACCAAAAATTAGATGGCAGAAAAGATATAAAGGGAAAAAGTAATAAGTATTCCAAGGCAATGAAACGCTTTTACGAAGAAATTCGGAAAGCCCAAACTGCTAATAAGTTGGTGAAATGACTTCAAAACAATATTATATTATTGAACTTAAATAATTAACTTTTTTTTAAAATTCTTTTGAAATCTGTAACTAAATTCAAATCCTCTAACTTAGCACGTCAATATCTTACCACTGAGCTATCTAGGGCTAATCCTGTGTTAAGGTCATTTATCGCTCATATTTTAAGGGTTAGTCGGTGATAGGGCTGTAAAATCGTCGGCCATTTAATGACAATGAGAAACACACACCATTGCTGATCCATGGTGGCTTTGTGCTGCTGTTTGAACAATTTTTTTATTAATTTTAAATGGTTTCTTGGCTATAATTTTCAAAGCAAAAGTCACCAACTTTTATTTAGCTGCGGACCACATAGATGTTTCACCAAGAAACTGTAAGCCATTTATTAACTATTAATAAATAAAACAATAATTTAAGAATGACCTTGACCAAAGAATATAGCTTGAGATGAAAACCTATATTTGAGTTACATTAATATGTATGCACAATTGTGCATTATGTTAGATAAATAAAAATAGATTTCTTTTTAGTCATATTGGCCATGGGATGAAATTTGTAGGTTAATAATTTATTCTTATTATATATAATTTGATAAGACCGTTTCCGAAATTATAAATTATGAGGAAATGACAAAACAGATTTTAACAAACTACCACTCATTTTAACGGTTAGGAGTCCAGAATGTGGGGAAAAATAGTAGTTTTCCACGTAAACCCGATTTTCACAAAGAATTTTCAGTTTTTCATTCTTTGTTTAATCATCATGGGAACCATTATTTGCTGCATGGCTGTAAATCTCTAAATAAAATATATCGCCTTGGCTAAAAAATAATAACTCAATCTTCATTAATTGTTGGTCTGAACACATCACAATTTTCTCTTTGGATGCTGGTCATAACACATCTAAATTGAGATGCCTAAACTGGGGAAACATTTATTTGTTATTAGAATGTTATCTTTAATTGGAATTTAAATCAATAATATTTAATATAATTCGAAAATTAAAAGGTTAAGTTTGTGAGAATATTGTCTACGTTTCGTTTCGCGCATGATAAAATTATTTTTAAATATGTTTTGGCATGTATCGTAAGCCCAAAAACAATAAAATTATCTTGAATAGTGTTTAAAAAATCCATTTTAACTATCCGAGTATGAGCTTTGGTGTTAATTTTTTTTTAATACTGTCTTTTTATGTCCATTTTATTCAAATAATGGGTTTTGATGTTCATTTTAGCAAATAGCAACACAATACAAATACATAAGTTAGGCTATGTTTTCATTTTACCACTTAATTTTGAGGGTATATTTAAAATTAGTAATGTTTTGTATAATCCATATATCTTTTCGCATTCTTACAAATACAATAAGTTCACTTATGTTTCCTTGTTGATAATTAATTTAGAGGACACATTATCTGACACCCTCCCTTACACACACACACACACACACTCCCTCACTCCCTCTCACTAACACACTCTCTTTCCCTCTTCTCCCAGTATTTATCTCTCTAACACATACATATTTTCTCACTATCACTCACACTCCCTCGATCTTTCTCAATTGCTCATTCCCAGTTTCTTGTGCTCACTTTTTAACACCTCGCACTCACACCCACACTCATTTTCACACACGCTCAAACATTTACACCCTCATCTTCACTATCACATTTTATCACTATCTCTATCATACATCTTATGTATAATTTGATAAGCCCGTTTCCAGTAATAGAAATTACCTGGAAACCATGATTTGTGTATAACTGTATATTGGTAAATAAAGTATTTGTCTTTGTTTAAAAATAATATCGGCTCAATCGCTAGGTATTTGAATTGGTTTTTTTTTTTCAACGAATAGATAGAGATCTGGGAGAGAGGTCATTTTAAAGTTCCCATCGGGTTGTGAAGGGGGAAAATATACGTTTTGATTCAAATTACACCGAAAAGTAGATAGCCTTTGACGAGTAAACTTTTAACTGAAAAGTGAGTGAGGTGTTATTATAGAGCTCCTTTTCCAATAAAAAGCTTAAAATACATTTTAGTGCAATAATCTGCAGCCATCGTTACAACGACCAACTAGTTAATATATAATATTTTTTTACTCTCTCACACTTCTCTGGTTGAGAAAAAATAGTAATTGTCTAAAACATCAAACTCGAGATTTGTTGGATGTTGACGTTTCATGACCACTTAAATCCAAAAAAGCATTTTTCTTATGTCAGTCTGTAGAAATTCATATATAAGTATTATTAATATTTAAAAAAAATGGAAGTTCTCATTTTCTCATGAAAATAACTTTGAGGGTAATTCACACTCAAGGAAACTTACAATTTTTATTGTATTTTTGCACCTCTTTGAGATAGGAAATAGCTTATCATTTCAAAAATGAAGGAATATTAAATATAAAAATCATTATTTGAAATATATTTTTTATAAAATCAATAGTTTCTGAATTTGGTGTGTGTGTACGTGCGTGTGTGTGAGTGAAAAAAATCCGGCCTATTGCAAAAGGCGCCTTCAATTTACTCTGAGCCAGGCTAATTGCAAAGTAATATTATATTTGCTTATCAGTCTGAATACTTTTAGACTTATGGAATGAACCCATACAACTTTAGGCTATTAAGAAAATGCACCTTTGTTTGCTCATTCAGTGTAGTTGATTCCAGGCTTATTGCAATATGCCTAAGATAGTGAAGGCTTATCAAAAAATTTACAGCAGCGGTTCCCATATTATGGGACGTACAATTATTCCTGACGGTATGCCGTGAGAAGCTAAACAAAACAATCAAATTAAAGTTTTATAAAAATTGACTCATAAAATCTAATAAATATATTATGACCCAGTCTAACTTAGATTAAAATAGATTCACTGAGTGATTGTAGGGGTGGCAACATTGATTATAGCTCAGACAGACGTTGTGGCCGCACAGTCTTTAATAAACACGCAAACGGTGGTACCTACTCCAAATACGAAAATTGTTGGGTTGGTACGTCATTCCAAAAGTTTAGCAACCGCTGGTGTACAGAATATAAAAAAATTATCTTTCAGTATGTTCTTAAATTAACTTACTAAGTTCTGTACGCTCGCAGGGTTTGATTAAAAATCTTAAGTTCAACTAATGGTTATTAAAAAATAATAATACATATACAAATTTAATAGTTACCTTTCTTTTACAGAAGAAATATACGCGCTTACAAGTATATTGTGACATTTACCATTGTCAATTTACACTTTACAAATAACACTTTTTTATTTATTTCCACACGGTAAACTACTGTGACATTTTTTTGATGTGTACAATTAGTTTGCCTTCTTACAGGTACACTTTTTCATTTGATGCTGTTTTTTTTTGAGACTATACACTTGCAACTGAAATATCCCTGGCCCCCAAACTTTGATTCCTTACTCACAGCTTCACGAACAGTTACATATTTTTCTGGGATGTCTTTATGAATTTTTGTGGTAGAAATCTAGAGGCCACTTTTATTAGAGTGGGTTGTATTATATTTATTAAATTTTATGAGGCAATTTTTTTATGACTTTAATTTGTTTGTTTTGTTTGGATTCTCACGGCATACCATCGGGAATAATTGTACGGTCCACTGGGAACTTCTGCTGTAGATTTTTTTAATAAGCCTTCACTATATTGGGCGTATTGCAATAAGCCTGGAATCAACTTGACTGATTAAGCAAACAAAGGGGCATTTCCTTAATATATTTATATATATATATATATATATATATATATATATATATATATATAATGGAAGTTTTTAATTTTGGAAAGTGCTGTAGTGCTCTGTGGTTGTGATATTCCTCTTTTCTCTAACAGTGTATATTATTTCGCCTATTCTCTTTAGTAGAATGTGACACAATGTCTATTATTTTGTTTAAAATATCTTATGAGTTTTAAGTAAATATCTCTTTTTTATTTACAGTCACACTGGTGTGTTAATAATGATAAATATCTAAAACAGGTAATGTGCCCACATTTTTGCGGAGCGACAAAGGGAAACCATTTAGAAAGATGCACCCTGTGTTTTTCCCATTCTGGATTTGAACCCTGACCATCATTCATTGTTAAAATAAAATAAATGAGCTTTGTGTTTAAATCAAGTTAAGGTTAACTTTAAAAATGAACCGACGTTTTAGTTCAGTCCCGGGGTGACCTGGCGGTCTAGGGGTAAGTTGTCAGACTTGTGTTCTAGGGGTCCGGCGTTGAATCCTCAGTCCTGGCACAGATTTATCTGATTGCCAAACCCTTCCTTCAAGTCTGACAAGACATATATTAATCACAATTTGTGAATGTGTGGAATGCTAAGCCTCCCCCGTAGTTCGGATTTCACTTTAAATGGTAGGTCCTCAATTTCATCTCACAACCACCCTATCATTACACATTAGCGTATGTGTGTATAACCCATACGTATAGTAGGAAGCGGGGATAATAATAATTATTATATTTCGGTCCCTGACTTACAGTTTTCATTCATAATAACCAGAGAAGACTGTCTACCTGCTAATCCGCCCGCTCTCCCTCCCCCACTACCTTACCCAAAATGTCATTCCAAGACTTTCCAGTCACTCCGCTGACGAAGATTGGTTTTTTGGTTCTCAATGGAACGTACCATTAGTATCCACTTTCACCTATCCATCAGTGACACCAACGCTATCTTACAGAGTTTTCTTTTCATTAGCTCTGATCAAACAACGTTAATGGAAGATAAGGTTAATTTGTATTTAATAAATTTAAAAAAAATTGAAAGAACATTAAATAAAAATGTGACTATGATAGCCGATTCTTAATTGTAATTTTTTTAATAATTTTTGTCTTAAGAAATCTCAGGAAATATTTTTTCTCACTCAAATTTCAGAAACAAGCATTCTCCCGAAGTTTGGAATCCTGCACAGTCCTAAAAAATTTTTAAAGCATTTATCTAATTGCTTATAATAAATGGTTGACATCTATAAAGTTGGATTTTCCATTACATTATTTGCTATAACTGATTAGATGTGTAAGTCTTGCCAATAGAATAAATAACTTTAAACTTTCATTTTGGTATTTATATAACATTTTCAATGAACACTGCTATTTTATTTATGTTTATGCCACATTTGTATTCTTGGTCCTTTTGGCACTACAACCTATTTTGTCTTGTTATACCTTTGTGTATGTGTTTATTGTTAATAACCTTTGGTTTTGTGTGCCATCATCAATGATAAAGAGTTAATTTAGCTATATGCTAATTTAAAGTAATTTGATAGCATACCAAACGAAAAGATCCATCAGATTATTATTTATAATTCCATATTTTTATTCAACTTTATGTCAATGCATTCTAGATTTATCGGTGGCAAACATATTTATTAAGTATTATTTATTAGTGTATGTGTTTGTGCACGCATGTGTGCATGCGAGTGTTCCATATTTCGGGTGAGGATTCCTTTACAAATGAGAGATTACTTGCTATAATTGAGGGTCTATCAAACTAAATAAACATTTTCAGTTGTTACTCCCTTTACTAAGAGAAACACTTGCTATAAATTATAAATTAAGAAATCAGGGTGAATAGCAATTTTAATAACAATTTCCAACTATAAGTAATTTATGATTATCACATACATTCCTTGGATAGCTATTATAAATGTAAGAAAAGATTAATAAAAGATACACATAAATATAATTATATAATCTTGTAAATAATTCTTCGCATAGTAAGCTATTTGAGTTTATGTTAAGGTGGTCCTTATATGAACCCTTTGGCAATTTCTTTCCATAAATTGTAAAAAATGGACACATTCCATGGTCCTGAAAAATGGGCAGAAGTTTACATTCAGGGAAGTTTCATGAAAGGTTTAAATGAAAAAAGTAAACATAATTATTAAATGTCCTAGTAGGTTAAAAAAAAACAGTAAATATTAGGTTGAGGCTGGGAATTTGATCTTAGGTTGAGGGTGGGAATTGGTTAAGATTTAGTACTGGAAGTTAGCCCAGCCCACAAAAGTATACTCCAGATCCTCAGGTTTAGGGAAGTTTCGCTGCGTGCCTTGAGCCAGGTTAAGTGTTAACACTGTGGTTGTCTAATGTCAATGCTCAGTAAGCACTTCCAAATGTCTAGTGTTTAAACAACTCACTTTTAACGTGTTCGTCATAAAAGGGGCCATTGTATCTTAACGTGCAGTCTGCGTAAACTCCTTGTTAGCAAGGATTATGTGATGTGGGGGCTGGATTGCTACCTGAACATAGCCTAGGGGAAGCCGACCGATTGACTTGAGAAGGATATTAGTGTTTTTCTCAAGGGAAAGAATATTTAAAATGCACTTTTTAACAACAACAAAATTCTCTTGATGGCATCAAGCAATAGCCAGTACCTGTGTTAAAGAACTTAAGCTCTCCCATGAAGCGCAGCCATTTTAACCTGGAGGCTGAGGTCTGGTATATACATATCTTGTATCTAGCCCAGCCTTAACCCCATTTCACTCGTTCAAGACCCAAACCCAGTAAAATCCCGAATAAGACTCGGGTGTGCATACCACTAAACCACCTCTTCTGGTAAATACTACTTGGCTCTTCATTGCAACACCACAATATCAATTTCCCAATATCACCTATATATTTAATGTTTATTTTAGGAGTATTTATTTTTCAACACCTCTCAAGCTGATATAATATTTGTATAAAATATAGACAATAATCACATGTTGAAAAACTTGTTTCATGCATTAAGAACTAGGTTGTTAAACTTAATTTGAACTTTAAGGATATGATTAAAAAACTTTTAATACTATGCTAATAGCAGCTTTTAATATTTGTTTTAATCAACTTTGCTGGTAACTTGGGATTATCAAACTCAAAACCCTAAAACAAATGGTGTATGTATTTATTGGGAAATAGTAAACTTTAAATCATTTAAACTTTCATAGTTTATCCAAGTCCAGTTTCAATTAAAAACTCACATGTTAATTGCTACTATCATTTTAACAATTTCATTTTACCAATCTAAGTTTTAATTATTTTCCACTCTCCCTCCAAACAAATGTTGATACACTTATTTTAAATGTAACCTTCCTCTTCCATAACTTAACATATTGCTACAGATGCATTTAAACAAATAGGTAGTAAAATATGGAGCTATAAAAAAAGTGCAAATTTGTACTTTAATGTTTGTCCATAACAAGGAATAGAAGAATTAACATAATATTTGCCATTGTTTAAATAAAGAGAACATTCCTTGTTTGTTTATTTAAACTTATTCTTGGAATAAACGTTACAGTGTTATTAGGATATATTATAAATTAATGATTAATATTGTTTGGACTTTTTGAACCATTTGTTTGTGTGTGTTTTAATCTTTATAAAAGAGGCTTTTCCTTCCATAGTGTATTTGCTTATAATATAACATTTATAGGGAACAAAAAGTAGGAAAATTGGTCAAACCCTATTGCATAATGTGTACTTGACATTTTTATGCTGGCCCTTTTTAAATTAATCTTTTAGTATCCTTTATTGGTTTCCCTGCTTGTATGTTCATACTCATACAGCACCTTTTGGGTTAAAATTTTTTTAAATAACCAATATTGTGAAAATAAGTTTAATTATAGAAATCCATAAAAAAGACATCATTTGATAAACCACATTTCTTGAGGGAATAAATACACTTGCCTTTTAAATTCATGATGGTGACCTGGTGGTATAGGGGTAAGGTGTCATACTTTTGTGCTGGGGGACTGGGATTCTATCCTTGGCCCTGGCACAGATTTATCTGATTGCCAAACTCTTCCTTCACCTCTGACAAGACATGTATTAATAACAACTTGTGAGTGTGTGGAATGCCAGTCCTTCCTTCACCTTGGTTAGGATCCCACATTAAACTATAGGTCCTCCATTTCACCTCACAATACCCTACAATTACACCTTAGCACAAGTGCATATAACCCAAACGAGTAGTAATATGCGGTGATAGTCCTCCGCTTAGGAGGATGTATGGTATAAGGCTTCACTCTCACAGTAGACTAGACTGCCGATGAAGGGGAGATCGAGGTTCTAATCTCAACTTGGTGTACTGAGGGTAGTATTTTCAAACTGGCTTTTCACTTTTCTTTAACACAAATTTGGGTACTTTTCCTCAAAATGTAACCTTCCTCATTGCTAAAACCAATAACGTAATTAGTACGTAATCTAACAACCCGAACAGATAATAAGGTGCGTTACATTTTCCTGTTGCTTCATTTAATTAAATATGAGAAATAAAAATACAATAAACCTGACTTAAAACAACACATTGTTGAACAAAAGATGATTATCTTATTTCTCTGGTAGCTAAATTCTAGATCTGTTCTTTTTTTTTTCCCTTCCCCACTCGTCTCAAACTTCTATACTTGTGTGAAGTTTCAACAATTTTAATTTGCTTCCAACCATGATTCATTTTAAAATTCTGACTCTTGAGAACTGAAATATTTGAATGAGATTGAAATTACAATTCTTAATATACCATGAATTCTGAATCAATGAAATTTTATTCAAAATATCTAAGTTAAACTTTTAATTAATCATAAAAACTAACATCAATTCATTAGTAAAATATTACCAAAAATTTCACCCCCAATTATCAATTAATTCCGTAAGTTTGGTTTCCAATTATTTATCAACTCACATTATGACTTGATCAGCAGAGTAAACTAAAATCATATATATTTTTTTAACTTGGTATTAGAGTTGAATTTTATTAGAAAGGAATAGTTATAAATTATTTTAATTAGATATGATTCAATGGTTTTTTATTATAAAATATGCACTTACAATTTGAATCAAAAAACTTCTTAAAACATGATCATTTGATTTTAAATTAATAATCTTGGATACACAGACAAGACATGGAACACATTTGCAAACTGATCTTCCCCCACCTCCCTCTCATCATTGATCCACCCCCTTCACCCCTTCATAATTGATCTACCCCCTTTTGCCTTTCATCATCGATCCACCCCGTTCTCATTTTCATCACCAATCTACCCTACCTCCTCCCTTTCATCACTGTTTTACCCTACCCCCTTCTCCCTCTCATCACAGATCACTCCCCAATTCCCTCTCATCACAGATCATTCTCCCCTCCCCAACTCCCTCTCATCACAGATCATTCTACCCTCCCCAACTCCCTCTCAATGATCAACCCCTTTCTTCCTCTGATCACTCATCTACGCCCTATACAACTCCCTTCTCCTTTTATTACTAATCTACTCCCTTCTCCCTCTCATCACTGATCCACCCACTTATCCCTCATATCACTGATCCAACCCCTCCTTCATCTCACCTCTGTAAAATTGCCATTATAATTTTGTATTTACACAAAATATATATAACATAATTTTAATGAGGTTCATGCCATATGCAGAGGAAATAATTGTTGATCATCCGTGTAGATTTTGACTAAAAGGTAAAAAAAAAAAATTATATTAGAGTTTAATAAAGTTTGGGATACCCAAAACCTCGTAAAGCTAATTGAGGTACGTTTGACTGAATTGCATGGTAAGGTACGGGTTTGATATAACTATAAAATAGTTTTGAAACACATAAGGGTTGAAACAAGGAGATGCATTTTCCACATTACTTTTTGATCTAGCCTTAGAGTATGCTGTTATGCAAGAGAGTAGGTAAGGCTTGACATTAAACGGTACAATGCAGCTATAAGGTTATGCAGATTATTTAGCTTTGTTTTGTTGTAATAAGGAAGTTGGTGCGAGAAATGCAGACATTTTATTTGATCATATTAAAGAATACGGTTTGGAAAGTGGACGCTGAAAAGACACCTATTTGATCACACAGATTGAAGATGAGAAGTTAGAAATTACTCTGAATAACATATCATTTTACATGTTTAATGAGTTTAAATATTTAGAAACCATTTAAACTATCAATAACAAACAGTATTAGAGTGGAAATTAGGAAAATAATACAGTTGTGAAAGGCATGCTATTATTAACTCAGTACAATATATAACACAATAGTTTTATTATTTGTTTTCTATGGGTGTGAAACATGGTCTCTTATCTTGGATAATTAAAAGTAAAACAAGGTGCTCAGAAATATATTAGGTCCATGAAGAGATGAGGAAATGGGGATAAAATGGTCAACGTACCATCTACTCATCACAAGATGTTGTGAGGATAATCAAGTCTGGTAGATTACGATAGGCAGGACATGCTCAGCAAATGGGATAATCTAGAACAGGGTATTGACTGGCAAAACCAATGGGACAAGACCATTGGAAAGACCAAGATTCAGCTAGGAGGATAACATTAGAATGGACTTAAACTAAGTAGGGTCTAATGAGATGGTTTGGGTATATCTAGCTAAGATGAGAATATTTCTGTAAGTACGGCAATGAACTTAAAAGAGTTTGTAATGCCATAGTGTAAGTTAGTTAGTATGCTTACAAATATATTAACCTTTTGCCTTAAATTAATAATAACTTATTGTAGTCATTGATTATTCTTTTTACTCAACTTACTAACCTGATCATATAATTTTTTTTTGTTAAATATTATTGGCAAATTTGGGATGATATTTTCCTCATTCCCACATTTTTTTACTCATGATGGTAAAAACACATTTTATTCACTTCCTATTTAAATAATCAGGTGTCGAAAAATAATTTGTATTTTTCTTTTTTTCTAAACTATCCATGTTCACACTTGGTAATTTTTCATTTATTTTAATTTTTTTTAAATATGTGTATATTTTTTGTAAAATAACTTCTTTATCTTTAGTTTGTGTACATTACTGTAAGACACAGTAATTTCCGTGTCTTTAGGTCATATTAATATATTCTTTGTTTCTTTCTCTTGCATGGCATAGTGGAAAGGAAGAAAATGCTCTTCAGAACAAATTACAGTCACACTTGTAAGCTGTTTTACCTTTTTCTCTCTTTAGCTTTTAGCACTTCTTTGAAAATTTGTAGTATATGGTTACACTTTGTGCTATTTCATTACACTGTTAAGCTATTTGTTAAGAAAAACTACATTTGTTTATATAGGAGAGACGGTGAAAGTTATTAAAGAAAAAAACTTTTCCAACTGCTTCTTTTACCACTATATTGCCGTGATGCTTTTAATCAACTATTAGTTTGAATTTTCTTACCAAATAATGTTTTTTCATACCGAAACCTATTTTCTTAAAAATTTAGTATGCAATGAAATAAAAAATTAAACTAATATTTTAAACATCATAAAGCCGAGTTTAGTTCATCTGTGAAACATGCTTCGGTGGCCTCTTGTTGTAGGCGTCACACTAGGTTTATACTAAACTGCCGATGACTAGGAGATCAAGTTTTGATTCCCAGTCAGATGTACTTAGGATCTTTTTTCAAAAATGGTTTTCCATTCTCCCACCACACTCTATGTGTGTACACTACCTCTAACTTCGCTCTTCCTCACCCTCAACCCATTAGCATAATTAGTACATATGTGTGTAACCTGAAAAGAGTAAGATGTGATGCTGAATAAAAAAAAAGTTCTCCTTTGATAAAGATACACTTCTATTTGCATTTAAATTAAATACTTGTATGTGAGAAGCTATGTTTACTATAATTAATTTAACCCATTAAATTTCAATTATCTACTTGCACCTTGTTCACATTTGTTTCTTTGTGTCTGATACAACACTTTTGGAAAGATTTGTCCCAGAGTGGTATTACAATCTTGGAACTTTGGCTAAACTTACAACTGTCCAACAAACTGAGCTGTCAAAACCTTTACACATAATGCAGAACCAGTAATTTTTTTTCCCTTAGACTTGCAGAAATGGTCGTATTTCTAATCAACCCTTAAAATTTCACCTTCTATATGAGTAGCATAACATATATTTTCCAAACATTTTCTACAGCTACTTGTTAGTTTTAATTGGGCCAAGTCATAAGTATTTGAAATCACCATATGATTAAAACTTCAAATAGCCTATAAGAACCAATTTTTAAGACCATCAAAATAAACAAGGGGTTAGTGGAATATGTCTTAAGAATAAAATTCCTAAGTAAATTTAAAATGTAGCACAGGTTTGATATTGATTTTAATCAAATGAAACACAAGTGAACACATTTAAAACCCTTGGAAAACAATATAAAATTTCCATATATAAATGAAACCTTAAATAAAAGGCTCTAGCCTGTTTCCCTTAGCCTGTTAAAATACACCAATTAACTTTCAACTAAAACCAAACAAATTAAAAATACAAAACAATTTTTTTCTTAAAAGGCACTTGTCCAATATGTTTTTTCCTAACTACCTTGATCAAATGTGGTGGTACAAGGTAATTACACATTTTATAATTGTCATTACAAATCAATGTCAAACAAGCCATCCTAATCCTAGCCAATAAAACTTAACTCATATATCCTTCATCTTGATAATAGTTTTATCAAGTAAAATATGATATCCCTGATATTCAAAGCTATATGCTACCACTGAATAACTTGAACAGCTAACATTTTAACTGGTGACCTGGTGGTCTAGGGGTAAGGTGTCAGACTTATGTGCTGAGGGGGAGAGTCCGGGGTTCAATCCTTGGTCCCAGCACAGATTTATTTGATAGCCAAACCCTTCCTTCACCTCTGACAAAATGTGTATTAATCACAATTTATGAATGTGTGGAATGCCAGGCCTCCATCGTGGTTTGGGTCCCACGTTAAATAGTAGGTCCTCCAGTTCATCTCACAATCACACTACCATCACACAATAGCATAAGTGTGTATAACCTGAACGGGTATTAAGATAATAATAATAATAATAGAATTTTAACCAACAAGAAAACAACTACTTGAAAACACAAAATGCTATTCCCTTCACACACATATATACTGGCACTCCCTCTCTCTGATAACTATTCATAATTCATTCAACAAAACTACATTAATACAAGGAATATAACTCATGGCTTTTCATTTTAGTTTCCTACCACCCCATTTTACTATCTTTCCCAGGCTCTATATATATATATATATATATATATAAATTAAATTATTATATATATATATATATTAATTAAATTATTATGCTAATGAAGTAATGGTGGAGAGGGTAGAATTTATCCACAATTGCATGAAGGGTGAGATTAATTACTTAAGGAAAAACCACCCTCAGCAATGGCAGACCATACTAGATTATCATAGCATTAAGTCTGCTTATTAGGTACACATTTAAATTTTAATAGACTATAAGATAGTACTAGAAAAGAAAATAAGGGGGAAAATCTAAATGCTAATTTAATGTTTTTGGTGCAGGGCTTAAAAAACTTTTGGGTTATTATAATATTATTGTTGAAGCCCTACACAAAACAAGGGCAATGATAGTCAACCATACTGAGGGTAAGCCTCCACTTAGATGCACAACTGAAATAACATTGTGTTTCAAAATTCACTCTTTGTTGTGAATAAGTACTTTTTTAGTTACATCCATTACTGTTTCCAGCCAGTGGCCTGGGTCAGTTTTTTACTCATGTGAATAAGTGTGTTACCAAATGTCACAAGTATTATTTTTTATTTGTTCACTTATTTAACAATATCGCTAGCACTCTAAATTACATCACTATATTACAACATATGTTTTAGTATTGTACCTTTTTATTATTTCCTTTTATTTATATGATTTAAAAAACCAACTAGAATGATTTGTGGGATTTTGATATTAACGTATATAACTGATTACAATCATATTACTTTTTAAACTATAACAATCACCACCTGCCAAAAAACATCACTCCATGGCAAATAGTATCTACATTAAAAATACTTAAAATGTATATAAAATTATGTTTACACGTGAATGTAAGGGTGCTTACTTAGTTGATAATAAAGTTGGTTTGTGGAAGAATGATAAGAAAAGAGAATCTAAGCAAGCTCTTGTTGACTTTTTAAAATTAAATTTCTCAATTTTTCCTGACGCTAATATGGTTGCATTTCCCTTTAAGCTACCCTTCTCATCACTGTGCCTTGGATTAAATCCATTATAACCTTTGTATTTAATGTTAGTCATTAGTCCACAACAGTATACTTTCATCTACTAAACCAAAATTCAAACTTTGACCTTCTACTCAATAGCATTTCATTCCAAGAGAGCCTGATGCCTTAGACTGCACTTCCCCAGTTGTCGGTCCAACTTAGCTGTAAAAAAAAGGCTACAAAAATATTTTAAAACTAAACTTTGTCACAAAAGCAAATCAAAAACTGCATATAGACTTTAGAAAAATGCTTTGGTACTATGAATTATTTAAATATGTTGATTAAATGTTAATTACAGCATAAGTACTAATCCTACAATTTTCACTCTAAGTGGTCATCAGTTTTATTCTTGTAATAACTACCCATTTCACTATGGAACCTATATATCCCGTTTGGCCCTCTCTACCCCCATTTCTCTGTTTTTTTTCAGCTAATGCCTTCCAGTAAGTTAACCCTAATTTGCTATGGTTCTAGCTTTGGCTTGTGAAAAGCATATAAGTATTCTATTTTATGTGTCTTATTGAACATTTAAATACTGGTGGCCTATTGTCACTGGACATCTAAAATTCAATCCGGCTTAATATATATCTTGATTGTTACTGTTACACTTGTGTTGGTTAATTAGGGGCGCAATATTTTATTGTCTTGTATTCACATACCAGGAAGTTAGCCTACATATCCTTCCGATGTTTTATGATTAGTTTATTTATTACGTGTAAATTGAATATTACTTATATTTAGTTGATTTATTTAAATTTATAATTGTGGTTAATGTATTAAGAATAAAGATTGCAGTTTATTGTTTAGGATATAAACTGAATTGGTGTGCCTGTCACACATTTATCCTATTTTACCGTAAAACTGCCAATCGGAATGATTAATTCACTTGTGTACGTACTGGATTTGACACAAGTGTTTCTTTTGCCTTGAGTCACGGGGTTAATTTTTTTTATCCCTGTTGCCCTCAAAAAGGATCCACTAATAAGGCGGCAGCCCAGGCACAATTTCTTTCTTAGAGAAATTTTACCATTTCACCACTATAACGTAAACAAACTAGTGTAAACTGGTGAATAGTGTGATTTTTTTATTGCCAGTTCTTCCATAAAGTTTGAAAACACGGAATTTTGTATTAATAAAATAGTGGAAACTCTTTGATAGTGCATGTTAACCACTAAAAATTGGTTTTATCATTTTACATTTAATGTAATTCAATGTTTTTACTGTAATATATTTTATTTTTGCTAGTACCATGATAGCCTATTTCAATACTATTTGATGCATGAATAAAATGTATTATGTATTAAATTTAAAACTTTTTTTATTTTAAATATTGATAGTAAAATAAATATTGTCTGCCAGCGTGGCAAATGGCCAAGTTTTTCAAGAGGGAATGGTTGAGAAAAAGGGCTCAAAACTATGTATCGGATTGAAACTCCCTTGGAGAGTCAGTACATTAATTTAAAAGAAATTAAATGGGTAGTCTTGTATATGATAGAAAACCTCTTTTCTAATAAATTTAGGGCTACTTTGGAAATACGCTCTGTGTGCATATTCAAAAGAAAGGCAATCATATATTTTTAATACCAGAAATTTATTATTCAACTTGACATACAATTCCTTTTAGAATCTCTTTAACACAAAGATGGCTATTATAATACTTTTCATAAATTTGTTAAGATCAAAAGTAACAACTGGAAAACACATCATTTAACATAATTATGAATACATGAAAATATATTTAGTAATACTAAACATTGTTCTTCTTAAGCTGATCAATCACATGCTTGCTAAGTTTTGATCTTGAACGTGTCAAATACAGTATTAAGGGGGGGGTTAAATGACTTTCACTCAAACACACTAATTACAGGCTTACTTCAGTGGTTAGAAAATTTGTTATTATTAATATACTTTATGTACCCTTCATTTACCCTGAAACCTGCCTCGGTGGCGTAGTTAGCTAACGCACTAGTTTTGTGTTGAGCTAGACTGCAGAGGACGGGGAGCTCGAGGCTCAAATCTCAATTGGGTGAAATGGGGGTGGTTTTTACTAAACTGTCTTTCTTCTACACAAATGTGGTTTCACTTCCTCTAAATTAAACCTTCCCAATTCCTAATCCATTAGCATAATTAGTACTTGAGCATATAACCCAAACAGGTAGTAAGACACGGTGCAAAATAAAATAAAACTAATCCTGAAAGTTAACAAGCTTACCTTGTGAAGTTCCACTATGATGCAGTTTATAAAAAAAGGCCATAGTTTAATATAGCAAGGTAATACTTACCTTTCAGGGTGAACAATGTACACAATATACTATTTCTTGAAAGGTGGTCTCTCCATTAAAACAAAATAGTCCAACTACAGTTGGCCTCAAACACTGTTACTCCATTCACTGACTAATCAAACATAGAGAGTGAAAATGATAACGCTTGTAACTTACATATTTCTCTTCTCAACATTTTATTATACTTGGTGCATATAACAATGGCAGCAATGTAAAGTGTGAACTATGTTCTTCTTTTCTTTGTAAAAGCTATATTGTGTTTGTCCCCTTCTATGTTTTTATCCACCTTTCCTATACCTTCTTCCAAATATAATACATATACCTTATAAAGCGAAAAGAGGTTTTTCCTTATAGAGATATATTTTAAACATTTGAAATACAATTTACATGGAATTTCATCACAGTTAGACACTTTTTAGACATTTTACTTAGATTACAAAAAAATCAATAAATAATATGAAGAATATAATATTTTGTGCAATAAATTTGCTAAACAATTCCAGGGCTCATTTTTGTTCTATTTTTCCTACCTTTTGACATCCACACATAAGAAAGAAACTGGTTTGTAGATGTTGAAGTGTGGATCTTCTTTTTTGCTGGTAAGCTAGCAAAACAAAATTTCACATCATAATTCACCCTCTTTGAATACATTTGAATTGTATATCTGAAAGCTTGTACAGTGTCTTTGAAATTCTATGATTAGAAAGTTGTTTTTGGAGGTAGTGTTATGATGAGCTATTTCCAACTAGAATAGGCTAAATTAAAAGGCTTGTTAAAACCATCCTTGTGTTACCCCTTGGAAATGCTGATGTTGAGATAAGATTCTCACAATTATCAAATGGGTGGGCACCATTACATTATGTTTTGAGAACAAATACATTGCAGGTCCATCACGTTGCGTTTCCCCCACCCCTCTACACAATTAATTTTGGGCCAACCTTAAATTTTTTGAAAAAAATATGGAGAAACTTTTCCGTCACACATCTATGCGTACAAACAATAAGAATATAGGATCAACTTACTCCCCTTGGGAGGGGGAGATTTTCTAGCTTGCCAGAAATCTATAGTCCTTAAACAAACTTGGTGACTTGAATTTGTAAATTCAAATTGCTCTGGTGCAGCGAAAAGCAAAGATGAAATAATAAAATAAGAATATAATCTTCAACTTAAATATATACCCTTTTTATCTAGACACTTTTTTCCAGAGAAGTGAAAAACAAAATTTTGGTGTATTTATTTTAGGAGTGTTGTAGATCTAGTTGCCTAGGTATCTCGGCCTTTTGTTTTTGTAAAATGTTATTGTAAATGTTTTCTTGTGAAAATTTGGTTGCCGAAAGTGACAGAAACTCGATATAATAATGGTTTTTAAATTATATTATGATTTGGAGGATAGATACATGAGAGTACATGTAACATCACAAAGAACAGAATACTTTTGATATGAATCAATTAGTTTAACTGTATTAGCCTTGTTTCATTCCATGATCACAAAACTATGCAAGCCCCAATTTTAAAAGTTACTAATCTAAAAATAAAACACATGCTTCACCAAGGTTAGAGACTCATTCAACTCGATAGCACATGTGCAGAACCTCCCAACTTGGCCAACACGTTCGGTTGGTCCTTTCCTAACACAACTTGTTGGCACTGACCAGCTTTCTCAACACCCACATTTTGGCCAGCATCTTTAACAAGTTTGGAGTACGTTTATATTGTAACACAACTTGTTGGCCAGCATGTTGTGTTACAATATAAATGAGGCTTTAGGGGGAAGAGTCAGGCACACTATCTTTGTAACTAGCCTTATCTACAAAGAGAGAGTTAGAGTTGAGTGTCAGACACACTATCCTTGCAACAAGTCATCTCTAGTTGTACATCAGAGTAGGGTTAGCTGTGTGTAGAGAGGTAGGAGAAACGTGATGTGATGGACCTGCAATGTATTTGTTCCCAAAACGCGATGTAATGGACATGCGATGTAATTGTATATATAGGCCCCTTCAATCCTATTGGTTGTACGTCAGAGAAGGGTTAGCTGTGTATAGATAGGTGGGGAAATTTGATGTGTTATAGACCTGCAATGTATTTGTTACCAAAACACGATGTAATGGACATGCGATGTAATTGTACACCCACATCAAACTATCTTACTAACAACAGGGCCTGTCTCTCTGAGGCATCCATCAGAGGCATGCATTCTACCAAAGATAGTCTTAAACATTACAACTATCAGTGCAGCACAGTATCATTCACAAAGAATTTCACCAAGAAAGGATATGGGGCTGTTAAGTTGCACTCATAAGTAGACTCGAAGAAGAAAAGAGAATTGAGCCTGAACAGAAGAAACAAGATCAAGAAGATAAAGATAAAATAATAAACCAAAGTGAAGAGTTTCAAGCAAATAGGAACGTTTTGGAAACAAAATCACAGGAAACTAAAGAGGCAATACAAAAAGAGAACCAGTTAGAAAAGCAAGCATCAGAAGCTAAAGAAGTAGTTCAATCTTACAAGTCATTAGTGGTAGAAGCGAACGAAAGAATTAATAATGCAATGAAAATCAATGATAGGAAATGTTTGCAAATAGATCAAACTTCACTAGAAACTCCTGGCAGAAAATTGGAAGAAATTGACTCTGCTTTTGAGAAAATATTAAACAAACAAAAGAAAAGTTAAAAGAGGAAGACAACAATGTTGAACTACTTTTGTGCAAGTCACTAGGAATCAAAGAAACCCAAAAACAACTAAAAGCGTGATTTTTTAAAATATAACCCAAACAGGTAAAAAAAATATTTTTTAATCGCGATGTTTTACAGATTTTTTTTAATATACAAATTTATATTTGTAATGAAATGACAAATTATAATAAATACTGTAGCCTACTAAAGAGAGCTAGAATTTTCGGGGGAGTGGGGGGAATGATAAAAGTAGGATTGCCAGGGCTTGAAGACAGATGCGCATTCCTCCTTTATTTTTTTTATTTTTCCTATTTTTACTACAGGACCAATAGCATAAAAACATTGTTCTTAATTATTTATTTTATTTTGCCACTATGAGGTGAATACTCTTTTTTAACATGTCCTACTTTTCCTACTTTTTGGCACCCAATTTATTCTATTATATCTGCAATTCATTAAATATTAACACCACAACTGTATAGTTAAATTCTGACATCACATGTTTAAAATATATTAAAATGAAGTTTTAGCTATTTTTTTCTTGTCACTTATCAAAGTAAGATCTAATATATTTAATATTTTTATAGTGGATTCTAAAAATTTATCCAAAAGATATTTTATTTGAAATTGAATTTCCGAGTTTTTTCCTATTTGATATGAAAGATAACTGATTGTGAATATATTCAGAAAAATAGTTTGAATTAATATGTAGATACACCAAATTATAAGTAGATATACACCAAATTATAAACATGCATTAACACTTTTCAAGACACATGCATATTTAGTTTCTGATCTTCTCCAGGACCCAGGGCATAGAAATATAGGAAGGGCGATTGGTTTGGGTTCCCCTGGATTTTGATAGACCCACTTTGGAGGGTCCAAATATTGGTACAATAATGTTTGTTGGCTAAGCTGTATGTTAAAATTATCTAGTTGACCTCCCTTTATGAAAATTAACCCTCGCCCAAAACTACTACAGGGTGTCTACTAGGTCACGAAAGTCACGAAAAAGTCAAGAATTTTTAATATTTTGGTCATTAAAGTCACGAAAATAATTTTAGTTTGAATTTCCCGCACATCGTAACAACGCGAATGCTTCAAAGATAGTGCTATCCACTCACTACACGTGATGGCACGCGCCAGTAGGAAGTGGCCTGATTGTTTTGTTTGTGATTCCAACGACAAGGTTAACTTTCACCATCTTGTATTAAATATTAATTTGGCATGCTACTTGTCTTGTGGGGTGTGCGAGTACATTATGCCATGTGTGTGTCTATCAAATAATGGTTTTCGAGTGAATGAATTGGAATTCAGGTTTTGTAGATGATACGGGAAAATACCAGGACATTTTCTACAGAAACCGAACGTTCATCTGTGTTGTGGATCTGGATCAAGATTTTGGCGGCAATTATCAATTTTTTACGCTTTCAGTGATCCGACTGCAATTTGAAGGCAGTGTAAAATATATATTATAATTTCAAATTAACGTTGGCAGCAAATAGCAATAGTTTTTGCAGTGAAATATGGCGTATTTTTTTATAAAATATAAAATAATATTATTAGTGTTAATGTTTAATCCTTTACATAATTCATTTAATTTTAAAGACCATTCATTCAAAACAGTTAAAATTTGCCAATTTTTAAAATGATTTTCGTTGTCTAATGGGCACATAAAATATTAGGCCTAAATTATTTTTTTAATCGTGTTGCGAAAAAAATCCATAATTTTTTTGGGGGCATTCAAAGATTTTATGTGTGAAGTTTAGGCTAATCTGTTAAAAGTTGCCTGGTAAATGTTTGTTCAAAGAGTTTTGGCTGACTGTTGAAGAAAATAAATACTCAAAGTGGTTGCGCGCTGTTGAAGATGACAAGTATAAGGCTTATTGTACATTTTATAAATCGAAATTTGATATAAACCAGTGTGTTGAATGGAGTGAAAATTCATGGAAAAGGTAAGAAGCATTTGGAGCTAGCCTCAGCCCTACTCCAAGGTGTTTTTTTATAATATCTAGGCCCGATGTACAATATAATGTTCGCCCGTTTACCGAAGGAATTTTTTTTGCACCGCGTCTTACTGACCGTTTGGGCTATATGCCCCCGAAGGTATTTTGTGGTCAAAAAAGGTCACCAAAAAGTCACGAATTTTTGTTCCTCTAACTGAGTAGACACCCTGTACTACCCACAACGCTAGATACAAGGACAAAAGTCTTAGTCTCACTTTGTTTGCCAGGACATAAATTATATTTTTAATGTGACTAATGGAAACAATAAACAAAGGCTTACAGTCCTTAAAATAAGGTTTTACACAATTAATATTTAATCTATAAATGCCTTTAATACATACACAAACCTATCCTAGCAAATCTACCCATATAATTTTACTAAATAAGCCCTAAATGAAAGTTTCATTCTAGCTTTTACACTAAAATAATAACTCTTAATCAAAATAACAATATTCCCCAAAAAAATAGCCCAATATATTCTTACACACCTTTACCAGAACGTTACAATCATAACTATCTTGTTTGCTGACCTAATAGTCAATATTTATTACCATGCTGTCCTCTCAGTCACGGCATGAAACTCCCCACTCGTTTATTGATGTTGATAATGTGAGGTTGGTAATGAGCATTGGTTCAGGGTTAGTTCTTGACTTCATAGACATTAGTGCCTGGGGAGGGAATGGGAGTGAAGGGGAACCATACACAGTATGAAGTCTTTGACGTCTTAAATAGCCATTCACTGCACATTGTTGGCATGATGTGTCAGTTTTTTTTAAGCACCTCATTTACTTTCTGTTCAGGTTGAACGCCATGTGTCAGTTGAATATTCAAACACTACCCTAGCAACAGCATCTGTTTGATTTAGCCACACGTGGGCAACGAACAGGTATTGTGAAGGTCGGCACTTGTGCCATACCAGTTAGCCACAGTCCATCACCTCTCCCTCTTCAGTATTGACGGGTTGTGGCGACTTAGCCAGGTGCTTTCCGTTTGGATTACTCATATTGTTACCATTGTGGGTGGGTGGCGGAGTAATGAGTGCTACCCTCCCTTTTAGATGGTGTTGTGTAGAGACTGGTTGTACAAGCTTCATGACAACAAGAATACAATCTGTCCTTATAATTGGCTCCATATCACTATTTTAATGTGACCCTGTTTGACAACTTTTGGGTGTATTTTCTTCATCAACACAGTTCTGTTATAGTTTGTCACATGGGTTTGCAGTATACATTTCCCTCATGTAACAATAGTTGGTCTTTCAACTAATTGTTAATTGCTTGAGTAGATAATATTTTATCTACTACTATCTACCTTCCTTGACTGGCAACTACTTTGAGGTGTCAAGATAATAAACCAAAGAACTGAAGGATATTCTCACCTGTACTATCACCAATCCATTTTAATTACATAACTCTGTCTTTAAATTAGAATTAGATTACATTTCACTATGACATTAAAACTACTCTTTATCGATGTTTCATCTTTTTTTACTTGTGATTATTTGAGGGAGTATTGGTTTACCTGCAATGAAATCTAGGGATGTGAAAAAAGTATCGGTACTTTACTAATATCAATAATTTCCTTTTGTTAATAGCTTTTTTTTTTCTGATAATTTTACTGATATTAGTACTCACACTCTGGTATCAGATAGTTATCGAAAGAAACAACTTATTTTGTTATCTTCACTCATGCTTTGATTAAATATTTACTAAGGTATACTGTGGAGGAAGAGCAAGTGACACTATTTCTCAATTCTCACTCATTCTCTGCATGACAAGCAAGAAGCAACTCTAGCATTCAATCTCTTTTAGCTGTTAAATAACTTCTCATCAGCTACATTTTCATAGGCTTTTGAAATCTTGTATGTAAAAACCTTTTATAATATTCATCAAACAATACTAGCTATCATACCGTCCAAGTTCCAACATTTAACAGAGACGCAAAATACCTAACTAAGTATGCTAAAATACAGTTAAATTATTATACTTTTCAGTTTTTATTTTTTCCAAATTAAAATTTTTACACCAATACTTCGATACTTATCTTTCGAAACTAGTACGGTATCAATATTTTTCTTCCCATAATTTTAATGAGTGCAATATCAATACTTTTCTTTCAATGCCACATCCCTAATGAAATTTATTCTACAAATAACTTATTTGGGTTCAAACAGCTCGTGTTTACTAATCTTATTACCTAAAGCAGGGGTCGGCAACTTTTTGGAGCCTTGATAGACTTTGACATTTATCTAAGATCCTGTAATCACCCTTCATTTCTCCACTCTACTTTTAATTCTTCTTTTTCTTTACATCTTGTATTCATTCCTTAAATGTAATCATTCTCCCAATACTTATATCCCTGCCATTATAGAAAATCCATAAATAAAATGTACACATCGTTTACCGTTAAAGGTAGTAGACTTACCGTGACTGATTACACTATGATCCTATCTTACAAGCTACACCATAGTAGAACCAAGAAAGGTAGCAGCAGTCTTACCTTGATGGTGTACACATTCTCTAGTTATTCAAAATTAACAATGTCAAGAATAGAGAACGCACTAATAGCGTTAAAAAAAACTCTCTGGAAATTTAACAGGCCTCGAACATCATAACAGATTTGTATAAAAAAAATTAAATGCACCTTCCAGGCAAGAACTGTAGAAATTGGAAATGTGCCACATGATAAGAGCAAACCCCAGATGAAACTAATAAATACAACAATATACTGTGAGGTACCAATCCACTGATGTTGATACAACAAAGCAAAAAAAAACCAATAAGCACCTTCTAAGGCAGTCCTTACAGATCAAATATAATCAGGTCAGATCACTTAGTTTGTTTAATATAATAAATGCCTTGGTCCTAGAACTTGTACAAGTCTAATGTTTAGTATAACTCTGACCTAACCATACAAACATTACAAAGCAACTAACAGAACTTAGCAAAATATAGTGTATTCCGATAAGCGGTCAAATCATTGAAAGAACGAACAACTGCTAAAAAGCTGCACTTATCAGGCAAATTATATTATCAACCCTAACCCACAAATAATAAGAATACACCTCATTATATTATTAGAAGTAGCCATAGCTAACATTACTTAACTTTAGATTGAATATGTCCCAAAGGCTTACTGGTCACAATTAAACACTAGTTTACTGACAAATACCAACAGCAAAAAAAAAAAAATCACTTATCAACATCGCAATAAGAGATATGCATTTTGATTACCACGTCCAACCATGGCCTTGTACATAATGCCGAAAAGTCTTTAAATTGAACATAATTATAACATTGCCAAGATATATAATTTTATGAAAAAATAAATGTGCGGAAACGAAATTTTTAAATTTACATCTTGCGTTCATAAGCCCCTACAATCAGACAAACATCAACGAGTAACATTCATTTGTGATCACTGGGTAAAAATGGATGGGATGGGGCTTTACACTTAACACGGATAACTTGATGACTTCATCACAGACTCAGAGAGCTAGTTAGCACTGAGGCATGTGCATAAATTCATTTCTTCGTTGGCACATGGTAGGGAGCACAGAGAGGAGGAATTATCACACATCTCCCCTCAGCCAGCACACATGGGCAATGTCCGGTACTTAGGGGAGGGCATGTTCTTCCATGGGGTTTGATGAAACAGTGAGGCAATTTTTTTTTTCTTTTAAACACCACTCACTTGGACGAGATGTGGCAAAATCCAACTCGGCCAGGGCAGATTGAATAGAGTAAGTCCTTAAAGCTGTTTAGTGACTGGGATATTTTGCCAATGTGGACCGTCACAACAGATTACGCTATAGCCTTATCTTATAAGCTGTACCATAGTTGAATAATACAAGGTAAGTTTGCCTTTTCTTGACAATAAAGTTTTCTTACGCAATTGACTGAAAATTGCTGCGAGATCAATCATTTGCCGACCCCTGATTTACGATGTGGTGCAAAACAGAAGCATGTACTCTTACTGAACTGAAAAAGGTGTCCACCTCACAACCTAGTATGCCACTGATAAGAAGCTCGAATTTTGAACTCTTGTTTGGGGTTACTCTGAGGTCTTTTTCTTAAATCACTTCCCAAAATTATAAAAACACCATTATTCTTAAATGTTATACCTTGTGTTATATATTCCTTTTACATATTCAGTATAGAACATAGTTTAATTTATCATTATTATTATTATTATTATTTTTGTAACAGTTTTACCCAGCTACAAAATATTTTGGGAATAAAATAAATTTTATATTTTCTGTTAATTGTTGAAACTTCTATTAGTTATTCAAACCAACATTTCTAAATAATCTTTATACATAAGGCATGTAATAATAGTTCATATAATTTTCCAATAGTTCATTAAGAGAGAAAATGGTTGGGAGGAAAATTCAATTCTTTAATTAATACTAATAAAAAATCTAGAAAACCTCAAAAAATATAGCAATTTTAGAACTTACCAAACCTATCAACCCTTTTATCATAACCTTTATATCAATAATGCTGTTTAAAACTGTTAAAAATTTATAGAAAAATACTGTATAGACTAATCAACCATTTTGTTGAAAACAAAAGGTGACATTTATTTACAAATAGACACCATCCTTTGGGGATATGTATATTTATTTTTAAATTATGTACAGCTGCTAATTGCACCCTGAATTTATAGCATTCTCTTTACCTATTTGGTATATTTTGTGTGTGTGTGTGTGTGTGTGTGTGTGTATTCACACTATTGAATTAGCGATAAGGAAGGGTAAATTTAGAATAAATGTACTTAAATTTGTGTGTGGAGGGAGTGGGATACCCTTAAGGAAAACACCACCTCATTAGACCCTGTCACCATCAAACCAGACAAGACTGAACTGACTTCTTTGTCAGTGTGCTCATTAGCGTTAATGGACAGTACACATCTTGAATGCAAACAGACTAGCATATATATATGACCAAACATTCTTCTAATTTCCACGCAATCTGTGTTTAAAAATCAATTTTGATTTGTGGAGATAATACATCCTTAAAATGTTTACATTTGTCCATACTTGATCTTTTCCCCAAGTAGCATAGTGTTTTGTTTTTGTGTCTTTATAAAATATTGCTTTCATAGTATACCCTGTGATTTTGATTGTTTCAGAACCTGGTTAAGAGGAGCCATTGTGTTGGTTTTTCTACTGGGACTAACGTGGACTTTTGGACTGCTCTATCTCAATGAAGAATCTGCTCTAATGGCATATACATTTACAGTGTTGAATAGTTTGCAGGGACTATTTATCTTTGTTTTCCATTGTGTTCAGAATGAGAAGGTAAGACGTTTCCTAGGACTACAACATACAACGACACTATTGTAATAGTTAGTGGGCAGAAGACAAACATAAGACTTAAAATAATAAACAATACATCTGTAAATATATCAAATTAAGTTAAAGACATATGTAAAATTGTATTTTGTAAAAACAATAATTATTGTGTACTGTAGATTTTAATATGGTGATAAATAAAATGTACTTCATATTTAGAACTTCTGTGATATGCAAACTATAACTTTATTAGATCATTTAGATTCTGCTTTAGGGGTTATTTTTGTTTAAATTTTCCCCTCCTCCCTAACACTCTTTAAGTTGCAAATTGCTTATCTATCTTTATTTTTCAAATATAATTTAAAAATTTTGTGTTTTAATTATGTTTTATTTATATACTTAAGTTTATTGTTATCTCCTCTTTTATTTATAGGTTCACAAAGAGTATAGAAAATTTATCCGAAGGCACTCTTGGCTTCCTAAATGCCTGAGATGTTCAAAACACTCACACAACAAGGAGAGACATTCAAGTCTGTATGCAGGTTCCAATGGGAATCCTTCTGCCCCCAACTCTCACAGTACCGACAGCTCGGCTCTCTCTCCTCATGGGACAAGTGTGGGTACCGGGCCTCCTCCCCATATGCACCACCACAACACCAACCACCACCGACAGTCACATCCACTACACACTAATTTGCAAGGTGAAAAGTATTTCCTACCTCAACTCGAAAATTCATTTAGAAATAACAAAAGGGCTGGGCTTTTCTAATTTTTTTTAATCCACAGGTGTAGTATACAGTTATTAACTAACAATTGTTTTGTTGTGTCTAATGTGGCTGGCTTTGGCAGTGGAGACCTGGGTGTGGGAGTGGTGGTGTGGTGGGGCTTGGATGTAGAAATTAATAGCCTACCTTGCTTAATTGAACTGTGTTGTCCATCCTTTTTTATATTTTGATTATTTTATTTATTTAATGTTTTAAACATTTTATTTGGTTTTTAGTGTAGGGTTCATTTAAGCAGACTAATACACACTTTAAATTAATACCTTTTTTCTTAGCTTTGGAATCATAATAATTTATATACCCGGAGCTTTTTCATTACTGTCTATTAATCAGACATAGTTTAAATGGACGACATTTTATAATTGTGAGACTTAGTCATTGTTTATTGTGTTTGTTCATATAGACAACACTTTACTACAGTTTTGAATTGCTATCTATTGTTTCAGCTATGGAAAAGTGTTAATAGAAGGGCGCTGTTTTCCTTTTTCTTACTAGACCACATAAAGACCGAATAAATACTGGACTCATCCAATTATTAAATCTCTTATTAAATATTAATATATTTCGTGAACTAAATTAAGACTAAAAAAAATCTTTGTTTATCACAAAATGTCATTCCAGCCATTATTATTCTTTGTTTTGTTTTTATGCTGCTCACAAGAAAAATCCCAAATTTCTGGCCTCTTCTTGATTTCCCTTTTTAATATTTCAACACCTACTTAAGGTGCTCCCCCCCTCCCGCCCCCCCTGTCCCTCAAAAGAATCATTAACACAGGCAGGTGACTGTCGATGCATAACTCTAGTGGGGCAGGCCCCACTTACTGTTTGGTTTTCCTTAAAACGCAGACACTTTACTATTCTTTACAAAAATACTTAACAGCATACTGTCTCTCTTGTGAACCACCACTATAATTCATTTGATATCATAAATCATAAAGTTGTTTCACATCAGAATATTTTGGTTTTATAAAAATGTATCATTAATGTGTGTAAATTTTTTTTTTTATTTACCCCTCAACGCATCAAATAAAGCCTATACTCATGCCATTAGTACCATCACAAAACTTTACTTACGAAGAGGGTTGAAGTTACAAGTACAATTTAAATTTTATTAACTATCACCAATAAATGTAATAGTATATATTTTTTATATTGTTTGGCTAAGTTAATTCCTCAAAGGGTGGATTAAATATACATTAATGGCATATAAAAAATTTGGTAACAATCACAATAGATCTTCACTGTATGAAAATATTACCTTGGCAATAATTTTATACAGACCTAATAAGCTTTACAGAAATAGATTTGGCTTTATTAGATCTTTTAGGACAATAATTTAAGGAAGATTGTCCATTGTTATGAAAAATTATATATAGTGGTTATTAATGTTGTTTAAGTTGTAGAGATAAAAACTCTTGTGTTTTGTTTTAATGAACATAGATTATAGTGTGTTAAAGCATTTAAAATGAAGAAAGTATCACAACCAACTGAACTGTTGTGTGAAAGTTGTTTTAACGCAAAAAGCCCAAAGCGGTCACTTTGACCAATATAAGAATTCATTGTTTCATCACATCCATAATTGCTAAAGGTACATATTGTTTCCATGTGTCTTTTTGTAAAATAGGAATTTACATGTTATAAGAAATTTACATCTCATAAATAAATAAATAAAATTGGATTTGCGAAACATCATACTTAGAAAACCCAACATTGATAACATTGACTGTTATAAAGTCCTGCAGAAGGACATTATTTAAATTCAGCCTAGTGCTAAGCCGTGACTAGCAATACTTTTAGGGATGTAATATATATTATAATATAATGTACCAAAGCTGTCTGTGGCAATTGTTTAGTCTCAGTCAATCAAAAAAGCCACTTGTCTCAAAAGATTGTGTTGTGTGTGTTGTGTTTTGTTTTGTTTGGTGTGGTGTGATAATTTTTGTGGAATTGCATTTGTTATCTATTAAGATAGTACAAATATACTTATTTCTTGTACAGGCCTAGTACATATTGTGTGTTGGAACTGCCCATAATTGTGAATTTCCAGCACATTTTTTTTATCAGCCGTCATCCAAAATAATGCTATGGCATTAAAAAACCTATAATTAATTACATGGACATAATGCATATTTTAGTGAAAAGCGGACAATGTGATCTTTGATGGGCTTTCTAGGCATACGCAGTTACTTGGACACATGATAATATGATTATTCGTGAAAACGTATGAGCTTGGCTACCAGTTTTGTGCTGTTATTGTGTGCTAAAGGAACTGGTAAACCGCTACATTGCAAGTAGGAAACTCGCTCTAATATTTTGTTTCTTTAAAAAAAACACAAAAACTTAAATATTTTGTATTAGTATTGGTATTGCATTCAGCTCTAATGTCTATAAAAAAAAAATTACTTTTCTAGATAAATAAAAATGGAAATTAATTGTTATAACCTTTGATCAAACTTAACGTACATAAAAATAAATATTTTTTACATATTCAATGTTTCTGGTTTCTTAGAAACAATGTAGCACCATAGCATAAATCATCTTTAATTTTTTACAAAATTTCTCCTCACAAGAATGCACATCTAGTATTTAATATGAAATACCATCCATGTATATGTGATAGGTAATGTCTTACTGAGTGAGGGGGTGTAGTGTTTAAATAAACAATCCCTCAAACTAATTTATAGTTGTGTTTCACCTCCTAAATTTATCCTTAATGTCAACACCTTAAAAGACACTTCACACCACATACTTGCAATCGATTGATATCATGTCTTCTGACTAGAGAATTCGAGTTTGTTTAGTGTTAAAACTGGCCTTTTGTCCAACTCACGCCTATCACTCATTAATCCATTGCAACTTTGATATACAATTTCCTCTGATGCCTTGTTGAATGGGGTGGTAGATGATGATCCACAATCCAGCTGCACCTGTTTTGTTGGTTTTTTCTAACAATTTGATCATTTTTAAAGCAATTAGGAGGCTCTATATATAGACATATTTTTGTTTCATAATACATGGGGAGGGTACTTAACCCAGACGTTCTGGGGGGAGGGGTGGGGGTTGTTAATATGTTTGGTACCCCCTCTTAATAGGTCTCCGGTGAGTCTAATGTTGGTAGTAAAAATACCATATCCCTGTTCTCTGACATATTAAATTACCTCCAGTTTGCCCTTGATTAACTTTCACTGTTTTGGTGGAAGCTGTCTTTTCATTAGGACTCCTAGGAGGGTGGAGCTGAAGATGATTGTTTTAGGTACCTCAGGGCTACTATTCCTGCTGAAACTTGGCCACTAGACATGAGGTACACTTCATTCTCTATTCACCTACAGCGGTCTTTACCACTTGAGTTTTTATCGAGTAAAATGTTCTACTATTCAAGTCTTCGTAATTGAAAATTAAATTTTACATAGTAACATAAACCTCAAATTGCTTGCCATAGCTCTCCAAACCCCGGCCTACACTGTCATTACGACCACAACAAAGGTCCTATTAATGTGCTACACTAAGTGCAGGTGAGACACTGGGACACAGTAAATTATTAAATTATTCTCCTCTGTATTTTGTATGGTTAATAAATTATGCTATTAAACAAAATACTTTCCACACTTGCCACAAACTCAGTAGTGGGTGATTAATAGAAAGCATTCCTCCATGAAAAATCATGGACTCCTACCAGTACCAGGGTTGATGTCCTCGCGATTCATTTCAGGTTTTCCTGGAACTCCAGGTGAAGCCTTCCTCTTGTATGTGTGGTTATATGGTAATTATGCACAAAATTGGTTATTCTCCACCTTTGGTCAGGTAGTGATGCAGAAGCATACAATTTCATAAATTTCTGAGTGTGTACACTCTGATGCATCCTCCCCTTTCTTTGTGTGGCTATACAAACTAGATTTCACATGATCATCACTTTGTATCTTGCAAAATGCACTCACTCATAATGGTCAGCGAAAAATACCCCAATCCTACCATGTGTATCTTGCAACATTCTCCTCTTTATAATAGCTACCCTCATGGCACTGAATGTTAACTGTAGTATAAATAAAAATCGGTAACCATATTACAACAGGCTAAAGTTCAAACAATTGCCTTGTTGAGCATAAATGAAAATGGATGGGAGCAAGTGGTTGGGGGTTATGAACAGTTTCACAGCTTAAATAAAACTGAAATCTATTTTTAATGACAAAACAAAAAATTTGGAATTACTATTATGATTAAATAAATAAAAGAAATTAGGTTTAGGCTGGGAAATAATTCTGGCGGGAGGGAACAAGAATCAACTTTTTCATCTTTTTGCATGTATCTGATAGAGGGTAGAAGAGGAATTTATAAATTTTCTGATAAAATATTTGCCTCACCAAACATTGCGCGAGTTTCCTATAGTTGGCAGTAGCATCCAGACCCCAATTATGGCAGGCTTTTCTCTTTCCGATCGCTAGTCCAACCTGCCAAAAGGACATAAGAGCTAAACAGCCGCAGTTATATTAATTTTTTTCCATCAATATAAATAAAAAAATTATTTTCTGGAGCTACATACATGATTTTCTACTCTAGATTTATGAACATGACCCAGGTTTTCAAAAATAGCATTACATTTACATAAACATTGTTTATTACCTCGCCCTTTCACCATTTTATCTCTTGTGTGTGTGTGTGTATATATATATATATATATATATGTATATACAAGTGAAGGAGATGAAAATGGTTTACTTGTGTATATATATATAAAAATTAGTTGCTGGCATTTACATAATAGAGAAAATCCTGAATTTTTGTTACAGCGTTAAATTTACAGATTTACCCAAATTTATGAAAGTTAAATAATAAACCTGATTTAACTTTACAGCACCATTATTAAGTCATGCATTTTACACAAGTGTAAATAAAAAGTTAATTATTTAATTTACATTTACTAAGATCCATTGTAACACCAATGATTACTATATTTTAGTAGTTTCAATCTATTCAACATTGATAAAATCTCTAATGAGTTGATTTTTAGTCTTAGATTTGAAATAAGTGTGTACCATAAATATTTTAACTTTTAAAGCTTTTGTATCATGTGAAATATATTAGAAATGAACAAAAACTATGCTAATATTATATTTTCTCTAGTGCTTTCATATTCATTTATTTTAGGTTATGAGGAGGGGAGTTGTATCAAATAATACAAGTAATATATTTTTTCATAAAGTTTTATGCCAAGCCATTATATTATTTTAAATTGATTGATTTTACTGTAATTTAAAAATTGTATATTCAAATTTAAGACATTTTTTATATATATATAAATCAATTCTGAAATTACTAAACAGATAAATATATATATATTTATATTTATCTGTTTAGTAATTTCAGAATTGATTAGGCATTGATTTTAATTTATTTATATATATAATGTCTTAAATTTGAATCTACAATTTTTAAATTACAGTAAAATCAATCAATTTAAAATAATATAATGGCTTGGCATAAAACTTTTATGAAAAAATATAATGTATTATTTGATACAGCCCCCCTCCCCATAACCTCAAAATAAATGAATATGAAAGCACTAGAGAAAATATATTTAAAAAAATATTAGCATGGTTATATATATTTATTTATCTGTTAAGTAATTTCAGAATTTACAAGGCATTGATTTTAAATTATTGTATCCTTATACAATTAGCTTTAGAAATCCAATGATGTCAAATATCTCTGTATACATGTTGATATTGGATATTTGGGGATGATATGTTCAGTTAAATTTTGTAATTGAACTTTTATTACCTTTTTATTTATTTTAAATAATGACAAGGTCCTCAAGTACAGATTATCCATAATAACAGCTTCCGTGATTTGCCTTTGTTATTACAGGCAGCTTGTTTGTGCAGGAAATTATTTGCCCGAGCTATTATGGGCAGTCTGTTTGTGTAGAAAATGATTTGCCAGAGCTATTACGAGCATGATAAATCTTGCACTGTAAAAATATATAGCTCTAGATAGTTCGTTTACAAAATGTTCATCTGAAGACCGCTAGATAGCAATAAGATAAAGTCATTGTTTTCACTATACTCTAGCAGCAGATTTCTATACTAATTATAGCTTATAACTGACAGTCCATAAATTTATTGTGTTCCTCGTAATGTTTTGCCGCTATTTGTATATTTATTTTAGATAATTTAAAATGTTTTGAAGAAAGTGATGAAGAGTTTAGTGACTTGGATGAAATCGATGTTGTTGTCTTGGGTGGTGATATAAATATATCTGAGGTGTCCAATATTTTATAAAACTAGTCTAATTGACTTGTCTGTAATCCGACAGTGGTATAAAGTAAACATAACAGTGCAGCTTCCCGCATGCCCGCCCAGATTTCAGTTTCAAGGAGCTTCATCTCCAGGAGTTTTTGAATATATATATATATATATATATATATACACACACACACACACATTTTACTTTTTGGAAATTTCTAGAGAAATATTTGTATATTAAAATAAAATAATATTTTTAAATTATCACTGTGTTATAAAAACATGTTTTAACTATTTCTCTAGAAATTTCTGTAGAAATACATAATTTAAAATAATTTAAAAATATATTTTAATTGAGTTTAGTATAAGGAATTCAAAAATAAAAAACCTTGTTTTTTTTAGTCTTAAATTGGTAAAAAAAAAACCAGGATATTATATACACTAATTTCTCAAAATACCTGGCACTGAAGGGGTTAATTAATGAATAGAATAAACTACAAACTCTTCTATGAATTCAAATATAATATAATAAAGTTGATAATATACACATTATGTAAGTATTAGTAATGTATTCTATCAAAATTTATGTTGAATGGGATTTTGAAAACTTATAGTTACCCTCTTTTAAACAAAGTAAATTCAAAAAATTAGTTCAAGAATGTTCATAGTTTTTTTTTAATGTTTATGATGATATTGAAATATGTTTAATATATTTTTTTTAACATTATTGAAATAACAAATATGCTCTTAAGACAGAATAACAGTTTTTGTTAAGTATGCTAGAATTTTTTGAATCTCATTTATCTCTGTTTGAAAGACAACTTATAACCAGAAATTGGCAGACATACTCTATTGACCTCCTCTATAATATTTTATAAAAACTAATATTTGATTCAGGAGATGTGATCAATCCAAAATAATCAATTTTGGAACTCTTATGATAAGAAACTCTCACCTAAAGCGTCAGTATAGACTTGATGACTGGTGATTTTAATCTTAACTAAACTAAAAACCCTAAGAACTTTTTCCATTTATTTATTTATATATATATAAAATTCTGTTATTTTTTATCAAGTACAAAGATAGCAGTCTATGGCTTTCAGGCATATCAGATAAGCCTATCCCAGGAGGTGGATGAGAACAACCACCAAGAATGTAACAAACAATAATGTAGATGTAAAAACTTATTAAAACTGTTTACCTTCTGGCCACTACAAATTATATTTCCTTACCAAGAGCGCATGTATTACTAATTAAACTAGTTACCAAATAAAGTAGAATGTTTTTCTAAGATCCAAAATGCTAAACTTGTTCTCAGTTTGATATTTTGTTTAGCTCAACATTTTTAGCACCAAAAGCTCTAATGGATAAAAAGACACACATTCACAAAGAGTAAACAATTTTCATCTCCTTCAAATCAAACCAACACTAATCAATTCACTCATCAGTCTTCTTTTATGAAGATTGAATGTGGGGAATGCCAGGCCTCCACCGTGGTTCGGATTCCACGTTAAACTGTAGGTCCTTCATTTCATCTCACAATCACCCCACCATTACACATTAGCGTAAGTGCGTATAACCAGAACGGGTAGTAAGACGCGGTGCTAATAATAATTTTATGAAGACACATTGATGCAAAGAATTTCTCATTTGTCATTGTAATAAAGACACTAATTCACAGTCAAAGTCAGATGTTATCTGTCAATATGAGCTATTTCTTCTAAATATTTCTCCTTGGCTTGATTAATGATGAGTTAAATAGGGCACCTTAAGTAAAGTTTGTTTTATTTTAGTTAACCTTTATTTATTAAATTACTCTTGCTCGGCACAGGAAAATGGGAAATTCTAAGAGAATACCCATAATATTGTCAGTCACTAGTGATTTCAAATCAAGAAAATAGTTTTAAGTAGTGAGTAGTGAACACAATCACTTTTAACTGCACCTGGCATACATGCTGTTCTATTTTAAAGAGGGATAACTTTTTTTATTATTATTATTATTATCAAGTTTTCACTTGCTGCATGGTTTCATAACATAAAAATAACCTCTCTTAAAATAGATAAATAATAAGAAAATATCATACTGTGCTAAATTACAGCAATATTGGACAATTGAACATCGGCTAAGCGTTCTTTTCACTGATTAATTCTAGTTTCAATAACTTGGTTCAACGCTTAAGGCTATGTTGGGCGATAATTTGGCGAGCATGTGAAGCACAGTACATTATACCTACCGTCAAGCATATTGGAGTTTATTTTAGTCTGGAGGTTTTGTAGGCTATACATTTGGTGATTTAGTCAAAATAGTTAATAACAAATGTATCAAAAGCAAAACCAATGTCATGCAACTCCATCCATACAACATCATCTCAATTAAGCACCACCTATGATGAGTTAAAAGAACAGCAAAATATTCTTAATAAATTTTTCTCACCACTTAGGAGTACGAATTTTAATCCAATCGAGTTGTTGGTAGACAAGTGGATTGATGTGTTTGACACGTGTATATAACTAACCAAAATCACTTGGAAAGTACTGCAAAACAAATAGAAAGCGATATAACTAGAAATTAATCGAAAGAATGCCTTATTTATGTGCATCTGTCACCAAAGCTCGTGGTGAATACCTTGATTGAAGTAAACTTGAAAGCTCTGGAGTGTTATTTCATTTTATTTGCTAAAGATGTAATCGCTGTTAATTTCCTTTATCAAATAGTTAAGTATAAAAACATGGATAAACACACTAATCAAAATACCAAAGGTACCATCTCCCCCATTTATTGACTATAATAAGCAGTATTGTATATGGCTATATAAAAGTTTGAACAAATGTTTTCAAACCCTAACTAAACAAACAGAATTTGAATTTAAAAATTCATCAATTTATATGGTTGAATGTAAGTATTGGCGCATTTGAAGAACGTGAATAATTTCATAACGTTTTAAAGCTATTTTTGACAATGGCCTTTGAATTATGGTGAACCATAACCCCAACCTATGATTTGAATTTAATCATATTCTTTTACATATTAGTATATATCAAAGGGGACGGTGATTAAAAGCAAAGGTATAAATGCTTATTATGAAAATAGACTTGTTCAAAATAAACAGTTTTCCATTATTAAATAGATTTTTCAAATAAGTTAACAAATTTTTTATTTTTTTCCAACGCTAGATTAATTTTAAATATACCAAATTTAACACCATATAATATTTTACTAACCAGGCAATTATGTATCTTTTGCAATAGCCTACACACAAACTATTTTTTCCTCTCTATATTTCTATATAATTTTCCTGTTTATTCCTTTCCACCTCTCTTTTCCCTCATGCTTGCACACTCTCCACTTATATTCATTATATAAACACCTATAATCAAATAAAATCTTTCCTTTGCATATGTAATATTTTTGTATAAAATATATTTTTAACAGTATATACAGTAGTAATATAATTTTATATATATATATATATATATATATATTGTTATGTATAAAATGTAAACCTATATAGATACACATATCATGCATTGTACAATCTCCTTGACAATTCTAATTGCTTCAAAATGAGATGGTTTTTTGATTATAATTAGTGGTAGTATAGTCTATAAAGTGTAGGATACAAACCCAAATTTCAAAAAACACTTTGAATAAGATCTAATCTGGAATAAGGTTACAAACATTAGTACTTATGGATTAGTTGAACACTTGTAATGCCATTCTTTGGTGTGTTTTTTTCTAAACCTAACCACTCCTTTTTTATGTCAAATTTTGTTTTGGCAATTGAAGCAGTTGAAAAAGAAAAATTGTGATGACCCAGTAAATATTACAAACTTCATATCTTATAGCTTGAATTGTAATTTCCAAGAATAGTTGTTAAAAGCTGAATATGTTTTATGCGACATTATCTTTAGTAAACTATCAAAAGTAGATTGGTTTAGCTATGTACTTCACTACACCAAAAAAAGAAGACGGTCTAATACTAATGTATTTGATTATGTGCTTTTAATTCTGTAGACTGTAGAGAATTGCCAAACTAATTAGCACTTTATTTACCAAAGGAATATAAAATCCTCCCTAAACCAACACTGTTGCATTTACTCTTAATCACCCCTGTGTTAACCTAATAAGGTTGGAGGAGAAAAACATTCACATGCTTCTAGTAGGCCATCAAGGCAAAAAAAGTTACTAAATCGGGGGAAAATCTCAGGTATATTGAAAATATTTTGATTGCTCTAGTTTGGTTTTTTTATTAAAATACTAGTTTTCCCCCTTTGTGCAATGTCTGCGTTTTCTGCAACAATGGAAAAAGATGTTCCCAAAATTAGATTTTCTTTCAATATCGCCATTTAAGATAGTTTTACAGTAAAACTAGTTATACACAGTAACTAAAAAGAATTCAAATTTTCTATGAAAAATATTCCTAAGCATATGTTTTGTGGGATGGATAGTTTCGAAGCTATAGCCATTGGAAGCGTACCTTCGTGCATCTGCACTGAATAATTGTTTTATCTTGTATCATGCTTCCTACGTTACATGATACTTAACTGTAATGTTTAAAAAACAAATATTTTGTATATTCTAATTTATTGTTGGCTTAGTATGTCAAGAATTAATATTTATGATGTGTTTATTTTTTATACTCTTGCGAGGTCAGAATTCGCTGAAACTATGGAAAAACATGCTAAGACTAGATTTTCTTGCAATATATCCACTATGGTGGCCAGTAGTGACTCATTAGGGATGTTCCGTTTCATCCTTCTTCAAAGTTTTTTTTTAATATCACATAAGTGAAAGTGAAGGTGAATGATTCATAAACCTTACCTTACCGGTTGATTCTTGCTCCTACAACCACAATTAGTGTGCCTACGGAGCATTACATTTTTGTTCTAGTATCTCTTTCAAAACATAATAAATACAGTATGCTCTCGAAGTATTTATTAAATAGTGAAAAAAAAACATGTTTCTACATAAATTTAGTGACTGCGACACTGCTTCCTCATTTTTCAGGCAGGGTAAATTAAAATTGTGTTAAACTAGTGAAGAAATAAGATAAGCTACAATCATGCAGAACTTTAAAAGACTCAGATGCACATTTATATGTGATATATATGGCAGGACAGTAATTTATTGGAGCCCTGTTTAGTGAAAACTCGCTAAAAGGGATAATATTCATATTATTATCCAAAAGTGCATTCAATCTTGCATCTTTATCTCCTACTCTGGCAGCTACACATCAGCATTCATTCCATTTGTATCACCAAGTTCAGCAATGGTATGGAACCAAGAGCCCGCAAGATTGGTGCTGGAAGAATACAAAATATGGCCTGCTTCCCACTACAACCAATAAAGATCCAGCTCCACAAAGGCCCATCCTGCAAATGTACTAAAGGTTGTAAAGCAGCTTGCAGCAATAGAAAAGTTGTTCTACGATGTTACTATCATTTGCTTCAATTTTTAAGGACATTTGTGCAATAACATTGAAAAAACAAAGTACCAAGAAATCGATGTTCAACTGGACCACATCATGACCGAAGAGAACAGCAAGGTTTTTGAGTCAGAAATTGAAATGCATTCACACAGGCGCAACCAAGGAAATGAAAGGATTGATAAAGAAGAGGAGATATGTCAATCCTTAACTTCCAAACGAATAAAGAAGAAATGTAGTGTAGTGAATTAGGCCTACAGGAGATAACCAAGCTAAAAAAAATCGCTTCATATACTCTACCTCATAGTGGTGTGGAAACGAATATAAAAACTAGATATAACTCATAAATATTAGTTTTTTGGCATATCAAGCTCTGAATATTTTTAGTGATAAATGCAATCGTTAGTTTTCAAATATTACAATTGAATATCATTTAACATAGAAAGCAAGATACAACAAGTTATTATTTGGTGCAGTTTCATGAAGGTGCTACGCCTCCCATGGCTATAGTTTAGAAACTATCCGCCACACAATAAATATGCTTAAACACATTTTTATAGAAAATTTTATTATGTTTAATTATGGCTATAACTATTTTTACTCTAAAAATAACTTAAAAGGAGATAATGAAAGAAAATCTAACTATAGAATGTGTTTCCATTGTTGTGGTGAACGCAGATATGGCTTTTACTATAGCTTCGAAACTATCCATGGCCCCAAAAACATCCCTAGGAACATTTTTATAGAAATTTGATTCTGTTTAGAGAGTTATAACTATTTTTAATGTAAAACTAACTTCATAAGAAGATATTGAAAGAAAATATAATTTAGTACCTGACGCCTGACAATTATTTTTATTTTTTGATAGAATTGTAGAAATTTCCTAGTATCCTAAGGTATCTATTTGAAATTTTATTGTTTCTAAAACCTTTCATCAAACCCTGCTTTCAAAACTTACATTTTAAAAGATTTAAAAGTGTTGACAATACATATATTTATAATAAATTGAACCATTTGAACACGAGTGTATCATTGGAAGACATTGGTCCACAAAATGAATTTATAAACTTATTTCACAGAACTTCCTTAATGGGCTCAGAAGTATTTAAATAATGAAAACTACATTGTAAGTCACTCGCTTAGAAAATAAATAGAAAACCGAAAGCAATTTTTATCCATAATACACTCTTTTTTTAATATGCTACCTTTACCTAAGTAATTGTGTAATTTTGCTGATAACAGATTTTTTAAGTAGGCAAAAATGTTTTTAATGTTTAAACCCAGTTATTTAAACTCTTTGTCAATACTAAAATACAACATGAAAATTATTTCTTAAGTTTTTTGATGAAATTTGCATTGAACATTTTCAAACTACCAATTATTGTTCAAATAAAACAAATATTTATTTAGCTCAGCTCTATGATAATCTTGGAACAAGATCATCCATTATCTTTAATTCTTGCTTCTGTGATCAAATGGTCTAAGGTGTACTATTTGCAAAAGACTAGACTGCCTTTAATGGAGAGATGGGTGGGGATTTTTCCTAAATGGCTTTCCACTCTCCCTACATGTAAATGTGACTACTCTTCTCAATCTAATCTTTCACTTTCCTAACATGGCACCATACAACCATGTGCCCTTTATGTCCATTGCAGTGCTTATTTATTGAATTTGGCTTTAGCTAATTCCTGCAATGTTATGCCGATTAGAAGAAACTGTATAGGAACAGTCACATCAGTCGGTGTACATTTCAGATCCTCACCCCTGCACTCTGATCTCTCGTGCTCAAATAAAGAAACACATGCCTGATAACAAACATGCAACACTCATTGCCATTTGTAAGGCCAGATGGGTGCAAAAACATGACTCAATTCCTATGTTCCAAGAAATTTATATTCTAATTGTGTATGCAATACAAGAGCTAGAGGGGGCACTCAATCAAGAAACTGCTCAGAGAGTGCACCAACCTTTTAGCTAAAGTTGTGAAAGGACAGTTTGTCACAGGATTGAACACTGCAGCAAAAGTTTTCTCTATCACACAATTTCACTTGCAAGTATCTACGGGTTGACTCTCACTTTGTTGCTGCATGTGAACAAGTAGACATTGTAGTTGAGGTCCTTCACACAACGGTCACCAAATCAAATGATGAATTTCATAATATATTTACTTACTCTGCAGAAATGCTGAATAAAATTGGGGAAGAAATGCGAACTCCTCGTGTTGTTGATAAGCAGTGCCATTGTGATAACACGCCTGCATCCACAATTGAAGAATATCTTAGGACTGTATTTAATCTTTTCTTGGACCATATCACACAACATTTCAGGAACTGATTCTCAATACAGACGCCTTATCTGTTCCCTACAAAAATTAATCCCTAATTAAATGGTAGGTATTGACTTAAAGGAGTAAAAGTTAGATGAGATTGTTAACTTCTCTTGTGCTATGCTTCCTAACAAAATAAATGCTCAGTTGAGATAACTACCTGGAAAGCAAAGTGGGTGAAAGTAGATGAAAGAGATAGAATGATGACTGCTAATGAAGCTCTCGTACAGTGTAGCTTGGACCTTTTTCCAAATATTCTGAAGCTTCTTAAAACTTTAGCCACACTTCCAGTATCGACAGCGACCCCTGAACATACTTTCTCTACACTTACGCAATTAAAGTCTTATGTAAGAAACACTACAGGAAATGATGGTTTGATGGGACTTGCACTTCTCAGCGTGTATCGTAATATTTCTTTGGAGCCTGAGGAAGTTATAAGACCCTTTGTAATGGTACTAAGACAAGCTGGTTTTCCTCTTTATGGCTACGTCTACAAGAGGATTTTGTACATGACTTTTAAAGTGTAAGTTTTTATGTTGATTGATATTTGAACTGATAAATAAAGTTTATAAAAAATTATATAGCTTCATGTAAAGTTTTAATTTTTTGACACTGAATATATATATATATATTAGATAAACTTTGTCATAAGCATATTCTTATTTATCAACGTTTACTATTATTGCGTCTTCATATCCCTGTTCTAAACATGCCAATTTGACCCCCAACCCTCCCCTAGAGACACACCCGAAATTAAATTCTTCATATGATCATATTTATTACCAGTTTCTTATATTACAACACTTTTTTTTTTTTTTTTTTTTT
>CABEEJ010000983.1:181684-193128 GCA_901482245.1 Timema douglasi | reverse complement strand
TTTTTTGTCACCGCGTCTTACCACCCATTGGGTTAAACGCATATATTCTTAGACCATCCGACCACCAAATACATATATTCAGTAATCAACTTGTCCATCACTTTGTCTCAGTCGATAGCTTGTCTGTTTATTGAGATAAGGTTTCCGGAATTGTTTCCTAGAATGCGCAAAAATAATTATCAATGGTGAAATATGGTTTTCTCCTTACACAGTGATTAATTAATGGCATAGGCTGGATGTTGTGTCTGTTCTAGTTTTAAGTTAGGTTATAGGTCGTGTGCTGAAATAATCAGTCGGTTCAGAAAGTGCACGTTAAATACCTCAAATAAATAACAAATGAAAAAAATGTGATAATCTCTGCCTTTAAGACCAATATACAGATATTCTCTCACTACATTATTGTTTGTGTGTGGTTTGTTTAATGGCTATTGAGAGGAAGTAGACTGTCTACTGGTACAGTACTATCAAGAATAACTAACCCTGGAAACAACTCAAGAAGCACCAGTGTATCACGCATAGACAGATAGAGAGCACAATCCATTTGATCAACCAAGCCAAAAATGATAAAAATAGCAAATCCAAATTAATTGGCTATAAAGGGTAAGTTTGTTATTGAATGTGAGAAAACAATTTATTAGTACAATCCCATCATGTCTGGCTTGCCTTTGAAACACCCCTTAACCGCCCATGACTGACACATTCCTAAGTTTAGAAAGTGCACTTAAGGTGGGCGTATAGGGTTGGCGAGGATATGTGAGTGCTTATTGTAGTTCTTATAGCAAAACTTTTTTTGGCCAAAATAAATCAAATATTTCTTAAGTAGAAATATAAAGTTTAATTTTATTCACATGGTGACTTTAACAGGTTCTTGAATATCTGTCAAGAGCATAGCGACATTAGATGAGAAACTTTTTAAATGTAGAAAAATGTCATTAAATTCCAGGACACCCTTGACAAATATTAAAGAGCTGTTGAGGTCACTATGTGAATACATTTTAACTTTATGTTTCTACTAAAGGCAGTATTTATTTATTTGGACCAATAAAGTTTTGATATAAAAACTAAGAAAACACAATTTATCGCGTCCCCAACTCCCCACCTTTGATACATAAATAAAAATATACAGTGTAGGGATTAAAAAACCTTTTAGTCTAAAGTTATTTGACAAAAACTTACATTTCACATTCTATATACCACTTCTACGAATTAAAAATTATAAACACGATATATACGTTTATATATTTATTCTCTTTTTGAATACCAAATACAGTCAGACACAATTTGTCTTTCCCATTTCTCACCTTTGTATTCCAGGTGGAGTGTAAACTTTGATTCTACGTGATTGATAAGTCATCCTGTTATCTAGCACTAGTATTTCATCAAACGGAGGGGTAAAAAAACCCCGTTAAACAAGCTTCTGGCCTTGGAGGCTCGGAAAAGGTATCAACCATGCTGCATATTTAAATTAGCCAATCCCGAGTACGTTCTCAGCCCTCCCCCCTCCCCCCTATCTCTCCTACTACGGGTTGCTCTTCTCACATACATTGGGTTGGGAGAGAAACGAGGGGTGGAAGTGGGGGGTTTAAGCGAAGAGATGTTACCGACCATCCAACCAATAGGATGTAGTGTGTGTGTGACCAACTCTTCCACTTTATTCAAATCTGGCGTACCTTCGAGGCACGAAGCTCTGCCACAGATAAAGAAAAGAGCCACAACATATTACCAACACGTTTTAACGGGATAGCTAACTTTTATCTTCAGAAGTTACATACACACATATATAAATATCTTGTTATAAATTTTATATCCTATAATATAACCCTCAGTACGATTTCACCTTGGAATGAAGGGCAAGTTTAAACTGGTTTTGTCCGAAAATTTTAAAGGTATTCTAGAAATTTCCATTTCTATTCTACTTACAACAATATGTGATCTAAAATAAGTTCACACAAGGGGAAGTGTAAGAAAGGTAAACTTGCTTTTTTATTTTTTAAATATATGTTATTTTAATTAACTTATACGTGTATATGCAAAGAGTCTACGAACCGAACCACATATTTAAACTAGTGGGGTAGACACGAAGATGTGACTTTGGATTACTGTAAGTGTAACCAAATTATCCTGGAAAACCATAAAGTAACACCCTTGCCCACATTTAAACTGGTGCGATTTGTTGTTGCTCAATAGCTTGATAAACCAGCACTGATGGGCCCACGGAATAAATACCAAGCTCGTATAGTTTAATTTGCCGGTGAATTTGAAAACAGAATCAAAATTATTAAAATAACAGTTTTTAAATATTTTTTTTTAAATTGGGAAAGCTTAAGCAATATTTTTACTTAACAATTTAAATTAAATCAGTTGATCAATTATGCCAAGACATATTGTTTCCAGCCGCACATAGCTGAAAAATCGTTGTACACTAAGGTTAAAGGTCTAGAATCTGATCCCGTAGGTCAGGGTTGATTTAGTGTGGGACATAATCATAATATATTTTGTGTAAACTTAATGTAGCTATATATTATAATATCTACAGCTGATTCATTGTGCATAGCTACTCGTAATGGAGAGTATGTGGGCTAAACTTCAACAGCCGATGGTTTCCCACGCTGCTTCTACGCAAACTTTGGTATATTTCATATAAATTCTTCCTTTCCTATTCTTGTTATCGTAATTAAATGCGGATAACCTGGGTGGGTAATAAACGCTTTAAAATATATACAATTGTATATGTATGTATTAATACATAGGTGACCTGGTGGTCTAGGGGTAAGGTGTTGGACTTCTGTGCCGGGGTCCAGGGTTCAATCCTCGGTCCTGGCACAGATTTATCTGATTACCAATCCTTTCCTTCACCTCTGACAAGACATCTTGTGAATGTGGGGAATGCCAGGCCTCCACCGTGNTTACCAATCCTTTCCTTCACCTCTGACAAGACATCTTGTGAATGTGGGGAATGCCAGGCCTCCACCGTGGTTTGGATTTCCCGTTAAGCTGTAGGTCCTCCATTTCATCTCACAATCACCCTACTATTACAAATTAGCGTAAGTGCGTATAATCCGAACGGGTAGTAAGACGCGGTGCTAATAATAATAATAATAATAATAATAATAATAATAATAATAAATATATATTTATACATTATGTATGTATGGTTCTTATTCCTCATGCCATTCCATTATATGTGATAATCAAATCGAAAATAGCTATAAAACCGGTACATAATAAAAGTTATGTATAAAAATAAGTTCTTTAGTATTTAAATTATAACTAATATCTTTAAGCAGAAATTTTTTGTAGTAAAATAATTGAACAATCCGATTTAGTCTTTTTAATACATTTTACACGGTGTCTTAGTGCCCGTTCGAGTTGTACACATATTTACGTTAGTGAGCTAGGGATGAGAAGGTATAATTGAGTTTGCATGGACGGAGAGTGATACATTATTCAGGAGAAATTACCTTCAGTTCACTCGTAGATTAGAACATCAGGAGCGTAGCTAACACGGGGGACTCTTATTAAAAAGTACCAATAACAATATGAAAGAAATCTGGTCATTTATAACAATATATTAAAGATATATTTTATATATATTAAATTAGAGAGACCTAACAAGCTTTGAGTAAATGTTGCTAAGAGCGATAGTTTTTAATACAATCCTCTCCTCACCATCATTGAAGTAAATTTGTAAACACACCCTCGCTCTTTGTCCACTGAAAACCAGACAAGATGATCTTTACACTTAAACAGCATGCCCCCCGACACGGGCATAAAGTAGCTTGCTATATACAGGATGCCTCTAAGCTCTCCATCAAAACTTATACCACAGCATCTTTTGGTAAAAAGAAGAAGAAAATCCTGGTAAAAAAAAGTACGTGAAAAATCATCTTGCATTACTAAAAGTAAGTTTAAGTTAGACGGAACAACACCGAGAGAACGCAAATGTAGGTACGTACGTGTACAACCGGTTGCATATCACAAGGCGGTCAGAAGTCCCGGCTGTGAGCACCGTTGCCGAAGGTGTGAAGTGAGTCTGCGTCAAATTCAATCTACGGATACTGTTGTGACCAAGTTGGGGAGGGAGTTTTAAACACTTGCTGTTATGTGCCCAGATAATGATATGCAGCTGGTCTATACTTGTATGCACAGTACGTACTTAGAGAACTGCGTACTCCGGGCGTTGTTGCGTCTAGCTTCAACCTACATTTAGTAATACAAGATAACTTTTCCGAACATATTTTAACTATGATTTTCTGTTTCTTTCTACCCACAGATGCTGTGGTTTAAGTTTGGTTAGAGAGTTTAGAAACGCCCTGAATGGATATAGTTGGGGAGCTATAGGTCACGGTTTGTGGTAAATTCTATTACAAATTTCCTCTATTACAAAATATAATTGATTCAAAAAAAGGCAAAACATCTTAGTTATAAAATGTAAATATTGCTTGTTAGATAACTAAATTCATATGAGGTGTTTATACTTGTTTATATAATGTATATATGGATTTGTTTACCTGTTAGTAATAATAATAATATTTAGCACCGCGTCTTACTACCCGTTCGGGTTATACGCTTTACGTACTAATCACTCTAATGGATCAGGAATTGTGAAGGTTGAATTAGAGGAAGTGAACCCGCATTTGCGTGGAGGGAGAGTGGAAAACCATTTAGGAAAAACCACCCCCCCAGTTCACCCGACCGAGTTTCGAACCTCGATCTCCCCGTCCTCAGCAGTCGAGCTCAACACGACAAGCGCGTTTGCCAACTACGCCACCGAGGCATCCAGTTAGTAGGGTCCCAAAATGGCGGACCTATGAGTCTCGACACTTAAGTCGTTCTTCCCCTACAATGGGAAGGAAACTGGGAGCTCGGTCGTTAAATATGTAGTAGCCTGACCACAGGCCGGTCGATCAATGTTTTGATTGTGAACGGACCCTACCTTCCCTTTCCCGAGCCTTCAATCTTCTACCACTGGCCCTTTCAAGGTTCTCTTGATGTATTGGAGACTTTACTATACAATACATCCCCTCTAACACTCGCCACTTGTTGGATCTACCCCTCCGCCCCAATCACTCCTCCTTCTCTAGGGAATCTACATGTTGACCGAGGGTGGAAAAAACTCATCCATATTTTGGGTTTATTTGTTTTAGACGTACCCACTTTAATTTCACCACAGGACTTACTACTAAAAGAGATCGTCCAACACCTTATATAAGTTGGTACCACGTCTACCAATATATTAATAACAAATATTCCCGGGTTTGATTCCTGGCACAAATGAAAGATTTATTATTGGCGAAATTGATATCTCCTCTTTCACACTCTGGAATTAACGATCGGGTGACTGGATGTTTTGTATTTTCTAAAGCTAAGATAATTTGTAAGTCGTGCGCTCAAGGCCGTAGCCAGCCAATAATTTCAGGGGGGGTTTGGTGAGCACATCCCCCAATTGCTGGAAGATAAAAAAACATTATAAATGACAAACGGTTCTAGAAGCTCTCTGAATTGTTTTTTTATGATAAAATAACCCCCTAGCTGCCGAAGGGTAGAAAATTTTCTAAATATTAAACACTTTTTGAAGCTCTGTGAAGTTTTGTATGGTAAAATAACCCCCAAAATGCCGAACGCTAGGAAAATTTCTAAATATTTAACACCTCTAGAAGCTCTTTGAAGTGCTTTTTATAATAACACAGCCGCCTAATTTATATTTGTATTTTAATTTTTATATCGTTTGAACCATAAATAAAGCTATATATATTTTGTTCATAAAATTTCGCGGGGGGTTTGGACCCCCAAAACCCCCCCTGGCTACGGCCTTGCGTGCGCTGATATAGTCAGTAGTTTAAGTTCACGTTAATTAACCATAATAATAAAAAATAAAAAATTACGAGATAATTTATTGCGGGCTTATCATGAGGAACAAAATGAAAGCCTAGGGTGCAAGCAGGACAGAGCAAGGAAGGAACATAATTACCAAATCACCAATTCTATGGGATCGAGACACGTCAATTCACCAATTTCATGGGACCCAGATATGAATAAATTATTTGGAAACTTTTGTTTGTTTCTTAAAAATGTTGTAAGCTAACGTCAACAAGGACGAGACATGTATATTAACAGTTAATATATTTTGAGGATTAAATAAAGCTTAGTGACTCTAGCGGATCTTCATTACGGAAACCATTTGTCAAAAGCAAGACATTAACTAATAATGTTGACATTCACATCACCTTAACATGAGTTCTCCAAGCCCGAGAGTCATAAACCTAATCTTAACAACTTACAAACTATTTTACTCTGGCAATAAAAAAACAAACTCGGCGTCAGAAATGTTAGTGGATGAGTAGTAAACAGGATGGACGCATAAAAAATACTATATTCTTTATTATCTTACTTGAAATTGGACCATCGTCTCCTATTTCTGTAGTTTTAATTTACAGCACTAGATTCATACCAGCACCGGTGAAAATAAGGACCAAATATCAAGCCCATACAACTCAGATTCATGTTGATGAGGATATCAGGGTTCGAGTCCCAGATGGGTGTGCGGAGAGTATTATTTTCCTAAATGGTTTCCCACTCTCCTTCCATGCAAACGAGGAAACAATTCGTACACACTCTACAGTCCTCTTCCCTAATTCATTACTGTAACTAAATGCGTATAGCCCGAACGGGTAGTAGGACTAGGTTAAAAAAAGATTCGTAAATACTAATTAAGATTATGTTTAGTGATTAATAAAAAATACCTGTTTGCATTCACTTAAATTTAAAAAAGTGTAAAAAGTGTTTTGATTTATTTGAGAGAGATTAATTTTTTTAATAATATTTAAACTATATATACCTTTTGGTGTTGGCACTGTTGCATTTTCGCAACAACTGTACTATTTAAAAAAATTAAAGGTAATAAGGTTGGATTCCCCCCAAATATTCCTCAATTAATTTCTGCTGCGTAGTATGATGTCATCAAACAAAAACAAGTTTTTTTTCTGAGATACTGGACTTTTAACGGCTGCCATGCAGGCATGTTGTGAATACGCAACGGTGCCAGTAGCTATGTCATACGTCTGGATCATTGCCACCGTATGCTTACATTGCATAGTTCATGCAAGTTCTATCATGTGTTTGAAAGTTCTGTCACGTTGCTTTAGTTTTCTGTAATTGTTATGCATGTGTGGTCGCTGTTGTACATAAAAATACGAGTTGAAGTAAGAAACTAAAGGAAGAAAACTTTCCCAACCAACATGTAAGTGAAACTGCATCAAAATGGTTGATCAAGAAAGTATGAGTGGAGTAAATGCTGTAATAAAACAAAGTAATACAGTAATAATATGGAATTAAGTAATCAGCAATTTTGTAATATAGTAAAATATAAAAAAATGCCTTGCAATATTTTCTTCTTCCAATAATTAGGTAGGTTTTTAAACAGTTTAACATTATTGTAATTTTTTTTAAATTAAGATTTACAAAAATACAATATTATTTAAATATTGCTTCAATAATAATATTATGTATTAAAGTATGTATTTTTGATTATTATCTAAAAATTATAGGATGTTGAAAAAATGCAACGCCGACAGTCCTCATGTTAATTTTTTTTAGCGCCAGCCCCCGGAGGTTAAAGTGCTTCGATTTATTTTAGATATATTAATATTTTTTAATAATATATAGACAAAATATATTTTACTAAAATATACTGAAAGATAAAATGAGATTTTTTCCCTAAACATCCAAAAACTAATTAGGTTTTACAGTCCTTCCTTATTGTTTGAAATTACTAGGAGTATTGTGAGAAACTATTTTTGAAACTTAAAATCAAAGCGCTGAAAGTTTCTTTCATTCCTACAAAAGTTTAATGGCGGGTGAGATAATGAACCAGTTTAAATGCAAATCATTGTTCTCCACCCATTGTTAAACAAAACAGAAAGAGCCATACTTCATTTGGTTGGTACAGAGGGCCAATACGAGCTACCAACTAAACAAATTCTCTTGGTTATTCATATTTGTATGAGATAGGAAATATTACATCATAATAGGTGTTCAATTTTTAAAATTATGCTCTTCTGAGCCGTTTGAGGTTAAACCAATTATTGATTTCAAGGGGGGAAAATAATGTTTTCATCTATTGGTAAACTATAAGCCGTTAGTAATAGTTCACCTACACCAGTGGTCACATGGTATAATGTGTCAGGCTCTCTATACACTGGATTACATATCGAGACTGGATTTCCGATGTTATGCATATGAGTAATTATAGGCGTGGTTTACACCTCCCAACTCCCAGTTAATGGGGGTGAATTTCCTCAATACTTATAATTTTTATCAGGGAATAGGACACTCAAATCCTCGAACCCTCAAACATCTCAAATTATTAGGATATTAGAAATTAGAGGATTAAAGAAAATATTGGATTTGAGACTCAAGTTATTTAAAAAAAAATTCTTTCAAATTTTGAACTAAAATTAGTTTTATAGCTTTAAATCACCTTGCTGGTGGTTCAGACTCATTATAATCATAGGAAAAACTTAACAACCAGACCCCAGACAATTAATTTAACACTTAACTGAATGTATAAACGTTATAATTAGTGGATTATAGAATACCATACCAACATTTAGTTACCATTTTATATCATTTCATTATATTTATATTTCCTCTTTTGTTCATCATTATTCCCCAAGATTCAGATAAGAATTTGAGATTCGGGGCTTGTAGGTAAAATAATAATAATATTTAGCACCACGTCTTACTACCCGTTCGGGTTATACGCTTTAAGTACTAATTACGCTAATGGATTGGGAATTGGGAAGGTTAAATTAGAGGAAGTGAACCCGAATTTGCGTGGAGGGAAGGTGGAAAAACATTTAGGAAAAACAACCCCCAGTTCACCCGACCGAGATTCGAACCTCGATCTCCCCGTCCTCGGCGGTCGAGCTAAACATGACTCGCGCGTTAGCCAACTACGCCACCGAGGCGGGTTGTAGGCAAAATAAAAAATTCTTTCATATCTAATTCCTACCCCATAGATTAAGCCACTATATAACTCTTGTGCTACCCACTTCGGTGATCACATGGTCTAAGGTGCTACTATCGCAGAAGACTAGACTGCCAATGATGAAGAGATCAGGGTTTTATCCCGGTTGGGTGTACTGAGTGTGGTTTTATTAAATTGTTTCCCTCGTTTACTCCAAGAAAATGTGAGTGCACTTCCTATAAATTAAACCTTCCTAATCATTAGTGTAACTAGGGCATAGGCGTATAGCCTGGACGGGTAGTAAAACGTGGTGCTAAGAAAAATCTTGTATTTAGATGAGTTAAAATAATGTATCTATGACAAAAAAAAAATATTGGTTGGGTGGTAAAGAGTCTGCTTAAATTATTTTAAAATTATTATTATTAGGTGTTCTGTCTAACGACAGGTCGATTACTTCTGTCAGTGAACTTAGACCTCCAATACGCCTTGCCCTCTGTCTACTGTACTCCTTGAACTCCCAGAATTGTATTCTTTCCTTCAAATCATCCAATATTTGAATCATCCTTATTCCTAAGATCCTCTTTCCCTCAACCTTTCCTTCTATTACATCATGTAGAAGACAGTTCCTCCTAAGGTTGTGTCCAATTCAGTTGGCTTTGTACCGAAGAATCACATACAAAATTGATATCTTCTCACACACACTTCTTAGGACTTCTTTATTAATGCACCGATTAAATATATTCCCATTAAATATCTCATTAAAATAGATTTAGGATGATGGTTGGCACTTTTAAATATAAATGGTTAAGAGAGATTTAATTTACAATAAAATCAAAATTTGTTGATTTGCATGGATGCGTAACAACAGCCACAAGTACTGCAAGTATGAATATGACCAAAAACTTTATTGACTATGATTCGAGAACCGAGGTCTTAGAACAACCAGTTTCTAATGGAATTATTAGTTTTCCTCATAAAACTATTTATTACGGGTAATCCCCAGGAGAAGATCGCATAAGTCAATTCGCTTGATTTCCCAAGTGATAGGGTTTTGAGGTAAAACTCAGTTCAGACGTTTTATGACTTTTGCACAGATCTCTGTCCCAATAATTATTTTTTAGAGACCTCAACCCCTCGTTTATGACCTCAAGAATCCTACCATTAGGTAGATTTTGGTATTATAATTCTGGAAGAAGGTAAATGATTTTATTAAGAAAAATTAAATCAATTTAATAAAACTCGACGACTCGCAAGAGGAAATTTCCGTTTTCTGAAATTACGAATCCCTTTTCGAATATTTTAATTTAGAAATTTTGGGGTACATTTTTGGTGGATAAGCTTTATTTTTATTGACCTGCCTCGGTGGCGTAGTTGGCTAACGCGTTTTTCGTGTTGAACTCGACTGCTGAGGATGGGGAGATCGAGGTTCGAATCTCGGTCGGGTGAACTGGGGGTGGTTTTTCCTAAATGATTTTCCACTCTCCCTCCCAACAAATTCGGGTTCACTTCCTCTAATTAAACCCTCCCGACTCCTAATCCATTAGCGTAATTAGTACTTAAAGCGTATAACCCGAACGGGTAGTAAGACGTGGTGCTAATTATTATTATTATTTTTATTTTGTAATGAAAATTAGTTGTTTAGAACTCTAGAAATTACTGTCGGAATAAAGCGCTTCACATTTAAAATCTATATAGGTAGCGTGCTTGGGATAACGTTGGTTCATTTCCTTACAATTCACCCTCCTAGTTTGAATTGATGATAGCCAATTCTGATCAAATTAAAATTCCTCATTCTTTTCACACATTTGGTTTAGTGGTCAGAGATTTTGGCTGCAAATCCATAGGTCCCGGGTTCAATCGATCTTCGCCAACAGATGGTCGGTATAGTTAGAGTGCTGTTGACGCCACGCAGCATCCCCCCTCCCCCCCCCTTGGAGCGTTAGACATTGGTTAAAGATACTGAAGCTGTGTGGTATGAATAACAAATTTATAGCAGCGCTACTCCCACAGGTAGATGCACGGGAAAATACGCATCTTAGCACTTGTCCAGTCTTTAGGTATATATTAATCACGCTGATTGAATAGGGACGAGGATGTTAAAATTTTAAAGGAAATAGGCTTATACACGCATTTTTGTTGAGGCAGAATGGAGAACCATAAAAAAAACACCTTGGTTCACCAAACCGGAATCCGATCCCCGATCTACCTGTCATCAAAAATACAGTCTAACATGAAAGTGACGCGTTAGAACTTGCGACTAACATTCCTGGTAAAATGTGCCATCGATAAAATCGATAGCATTATATTAAAGCTGATTTATATGCGTCTTAGTAGGACCTAAATAATGTTTAATAATTTAAAACCATTACATGATCCTACCTTCTAATACCCTCGAACCTTTCTCAAAGTGAGCGGCTTATTACTACTTTGAAACACACTCGCCTCCTGATCTTAACTTGCAGAGGTGGGGGGGGGG